>JABWPP010000050.1:3562500-3742500 GCA_016920855.1 Puya raimondii
TCTATGATTTTAAAAGTTTTACTTTGCTCTCCAGTGGTTTAATTTTTATTTCACTAAAAAATTCTATATGAAATAGGATGACAAATTAAAAGTTTTAAAAAAATCACAGGGTGGCAAAGTGAAAAATGCGCTAAACTACAAAGGGCCAAATTATAATTTTTTGAACCACTAAATGACAAAATAAAAGTGAGCTAAACTATAGGGGGGGCAAAGTGAAATATTTTGAACCACAGGGAGATAAAGTGAAAATGAGTTAAACCACACGGGAGGCAAATTACGAAATATTTGTTATCTTAAATCAAATCTGACGGAGCCGATTGTCGATTCGAAAGTTTCAATATCAAAAACAATTTGATAGTATAAAAGTTATCGTACTTCTAAAAACACATAAACCGGACCCTATACTATATATATATACACACACGGTCCTAGAGAATACAAGAGATTTCATATCATGTCTAGATTTTGACTTCAAACGTAGTCTAAACATTTAATTTTCTCCTACTTAATACGTGTGTTCCTTTTGTGGTTAAACTGTACCTAGTGTAACTGAGGGGGAGTGTTGAGTTGTTTAAAAAACACTGTACATATAGCGTGCAAAATTTCAAACTAGAGAAGAAGGTTATATATTAGTTAATTAATGCTATGGCACTACAAAAAAAAAAAAAAAAAAAGTATTAATGGCAACAATAAAGTGGTAATAAAATTTGTCGCCATTATAAGCGTGGAGAGATAATTTATCTCTTGAAAGGAAGATTATACGAAGCATGTGATAAAAGCAAGTGAGCAGAGACTCTATTTTATTAATTAAATGGCCATTAAAAAAAGAAAAAGGGTTTTTCCCACGTACCTCTGAGAAACAAAAGTAATATGTAATTATGAGGTTTGATCATCCAACTCTGGCACGTTGGGGGATGTTTAATATAAACATATATGCACATATATATAGATTTATTTTACATACGAGACAACGCTCTGTGCAATGAAACTTAGCACAATGGCAAGGAATATATAGAATGGCACAGAGGAATAAAGTTTTCAATTAAGTCCTCAAGATTGTTGCTTTTGTTCTTATTACTACTCCTCGATCAATGCCAGGTCCAAAAGTGGGCATCTGCTTCTTTGGCATTGACAGCAAGTAAAGTAGAAAAACCTACGATTAATGCCCAACTATAAGCTCTCCGTAGACGTTGGGCCCCAATTCTTCTCATAAGCAAGAGTCTCCAGTAGAGTATTTGGCTTCATGATTAACTTGAAGTTTCGGCTACAAGATTAATTTGAAGTTTCTGCTACAACAAAAAGAAGAAATAAAATTTGTAGGATTCAAAACAGAAACTTCAATTTGGTGCTTCTAATTCTCCTAGTCAGTTAGACAACATTTCGTCAAAAACATAGCCAAATAGACCCGTAATTAATCTTCTCTCCATTCTTAATTTATTTATACCTATGTACTCGTTTCATAAATGATAATGAAAATGAAAAAGAAGAAGGTGATATTTACATTTAAACAAAAGAAAATTTAAATTAAATAGTCTTTAATTTATAATTTTAGCCAAGATTTTAGTAGGGAGGACCTATCAATTTCTCTTTACTATGAAAATTTTTGACATAGAATGTTGGAAAAGGTTTTGAAACTGATTTGTAGTTTTTAAAATTTATGCCAGAACTGAATTGTAAATTACAAATAAATTTCTATTCATAATGTCGATTGTGATGATTCCACTATTGTTCAATTTCTATAATAAGATCTCGGTCGTAACCATGCCAATCTGCTGAAATCAAATTTAAAATTTAATGTAATAAATAAGGGACCAAATTGTAATTTTGCTTCAAATTTAAAATTTAATGTAATAAATAAGGGACCAAATTGTAATTTTGCTTCTTATTTAATTAAAGTAGACCAAGTTCAACGAATTTCAGTTTCTTTATCTCTGACGGTCTCTAGTGCTCATGGGCACTTGTTTGCGAGGTCGAACGATCATTCCGATGCATTTTGGAGATTTTGAAGTTTTCTGGTGAAATCGAGAAAATTCGTCAAAACGATCACCTCATGATCAAGTTATAATTTTATGTGAATTCTTTCATAGTTTCTAAACTAAAAATCACAAGCAAACTCAAAGAAGAACATTTGAAGTCAAGTTTCGTTGAAATTGAAATTTCAAGCGTGAAATTACGGCTTTCCAAAGTTGGCACTACTCATGCAGTTTGCTGTAGAAAACTGACCACTTCGCATTCGAAATGCAATTATTTTAGAGTATTCCACATAATTCAAAAGTTAAGAACTCTACGATATCTACACTTAGGGCATGTTTGGTTCACCTATTTTAGACCATGGAATCGGAATGGAATTTATTGATTCCAATTGTTGTTGTTTGTTTTAAAGGAATCGGATTCCAACTCCCATTCCACTATGGAATGGGAATGACTAAATCCATTTATGCCCCAATCCGGCTTTGAATACCGGATTGGCTCATTCCAAAGTAAACTACTCAAAATCTTCTTTCACCAAGACCTCTCCTCCTCTCCCTTTATCACTTTCCTCTCTCTTAATCAAAACACCCTCTTAAAAATTCTAAATTTTCATTTCGATACCCATTCCAATAATGAACCAAACGTCTTTGGATGATTCGTCATTCCATTTTCCATTCCAAAGCAATTCAATTCAATTTTTCATTCCTATTCCAATCACGAACCAAACATGCCCTTAGAGACGAACGTGGTGGACCAAGTTTCGCTGAAATTGGACTTTTCATTGTGAAATAGCGACATCCTGAATTTGACCCTTCACGAGCAGTTTGGAGGACAACTGCTAAAACTCGACAAACTTCGAGGGTTTTCATGCATTTTTGCCATGGGATGAGGGGCTTGCTTGTGAAACGCCGTGAAGGAGGACAAGTTCGAGGCCGTTATGCAATTTTGGCGTGACTCAAATTCCTAGATTGGTCAGATTAACCCTAGCCGCCAAACATCCAACCGAATTCACCAAGCGATCTCTCTCTCTCTCTCTCTCTCTCTCTCTATCTATCTCTCTCCCTCCCTCCTTTGACTTCTCCCTCGAACCCTTTTCTCCACTGCCCTCTCCCTGCACCTACACCATTACAACCACCGTTGATCAACCTCGCCGCCGACCAACTTTTGGAGATCAAGATTGTTGGAACCAATCTCTTTCGTCTTTTCTCCCTCTCTCGGTCTCCTCTTTGGCCGAGCACCACCCAACAGCAAATCCCATTGCCGACCAACTTCTCCGGGGACCTCCCTACATCTCCGGCGAATCCTTCAACCACGATCGCGGCCCTTTCGCTGCCCTCTTTTCGCTGCGGTCAAGATCGAGGAAATTGGGCTGAGATTTCTCCAACTTGCCAAATCTCGAGCTTCGGCCACTGGTGACACTTTGCGTGCCTCCCTCACTATCTAGTGATCTGTCTCGAGCCTTCTCTATGTGCGCTCGCTGGTCGCAGCAGCGAGCTTAAAGTAACGCGTCCAAAGCTTCGTTAATTTTGATATTTTCGCGTTCGTTTGGTTCGTTATCATGGTAGAATGCATTCTAGAGCCCGATTCTAGGGCTAGCTGGGACGAGCATTTGGCCTTGTTGGCTGTTCTTTCGGTTGTTGTAAACCCCTTGAAAATGAAGATAACGTGCCTGGTCCCCGATATCGAAGTTCAGTGCAAAACGGAAATTTTCGGGACTCCTGAGACTAATTCGGGCGAGACGCTGGTTGTGGCTGCTTAGGAAAGCATTCATGTTGTCCTATGGTGTCCCACAAGTACAAATGTGGCATCGATTATACACAAAGGGGCTGAAGTGCGCTTTTGCTGTTCCAGAAGCCAAAATAGCAAATTTTGGGATTTCGACGACTTTCTTTCGTAATGACTGTCCAGTGACACTCCTTGTGTGATTCGGATATTCTCTCCTCGTCTTGGCTCACCAAAATAGTGGTCAAGGAACTACAAGCATTGATTGGAAGGTTACCACTTTTCTGATGCCAAAAAATAGAGAAATTTTAGAAGATTTGGGACTGATTTGGGTGCACCGCTAGTTGCGGTTGCACGAGATGATGTCCTACTCGCATGGGTTTTGTTCACATTCTGACACCATAAGTGGTACCGGAATACTGATTTTGGGACGTTATGGCCGAAGCTGTCACGCCCCGGGTTCTGGCTCAACCCGTGCTCGCCAACAGATCCGCATCATACACAGGAAGCCCTGTGTATACGAAGCGATAAAAGCACCTGTAGAATATACAAGAACAAATACAAGCAAGTAACAGAGCATAAAATAGAACTGCTAAATAGAAATATAGTCCCATGTACATAAATGATATCTAAGGTGTACAATACATGAACCAAAAGTACATCAACACCTTCCACATCTCTAAACAGTAAGATAAAAACAACTATATGTACATGACTATAAACTAAATAGCTATCTCCAAATGATACTTCTCTAGCTCAGAAACCGGGGTGGACAAGGATCTAGCTCGGGACTCCATTACCTCGATCAGTGACAGCAACAGGAATAGAGGGCTCTACAAGAAAAAGGAGTAACAACGGACGTGAGAACTACTATAAATAAGTAGTCCTCAATGGGTACCGTCACCGATACAAATGGCCTACCCACTAAGTCTACAAAACTGAAAGATAGAATAGGGTAAATAATGGAGCAAAAGTAATAAAGTTGGAAAGGAATCTACAGCTAACATGCCACTGCACTACTAATGCTCAACTCACACTCTCACTGTAATGTATGTATCAACTAGCTAACGAACTAACAACAACCAACCCAATCCAAAGGGACTGCCACCAGGCCGGTCCAGCATGTGCCAATCTACTATGTGCACCACTCTCGGGGGTGGCCGACCTAAGTAGGATGCCCAAAAGGGCTGCTGCGACATGAATGCGAAAAAGGCCTCACTCCGGAGTGGCACTCGGGGGAGCTACCCAGGCGAGCAAAAGGCGTACTCTGTCGAGCTCAAATCTAGCTCATGCAGGCTGTAGTCGATGCAAATGATTAAACAGATCAAAAAATAAAAGCTCACGTGCCCCTGGCACAATCTGATGCAAAAAGCAAGGATCTGGGTCCATCGTAAGTCCGGACGGCAACCGACAATGCGGAACAGCCTAAGTACTGCTGTAAAAATCCACTCGGCATCTCAGCACGAGCGTAAATCCAACCTACACTAATATGTGTGTTCGTAGCTCACTAATAGCGGCGAAAAAGCGGTAAAAACAGCTACCAAAGTTAATTCCTATCGATGGCAATTACCATGTTCAAGTGTAGGTTTTCTCCTAAGTCAATATCCCAATTCAACATTTAATAAATTTTGAAAAACAAGTATATGATGCTCCAAATTCACATTTCAAATATAAATATGCAAATCTACAAATTTGAGCTAAAAAGAGGTTAATCAAGACAAGTATATGCATGCTGAATTTACTATATACTTAGGAGGAATTCCGATGAATTCGGTAAACATTAACCCACCTAGCGCGCTAATCTGACCACGGATCGAACCGAAACTCCACAAGCACCTTCCCTTAGCTCTAATTAAAAGGAAAGTGAAGATGAATTCCAAAAATCCCTGCTGAATTTAACCGAATCAAAAATAAATTCGAAAATATAACGAAAACCGATTTGGTTCGAAGAAAAGTAAAATTCAGCGACGACCACCTCAAATTAGCTGATAATGCTTAATTCCTAGGTTCCTTACCTCCTCACAAACACAGCAATCCAAACAATTCGCAGCAATTAACTCCACAACAAATCAATTTTCGCAAAAACCCCGCTGCTGTTGGTGCTGAATTCTGCTGCTGCTGAATTGGCGGTGGTGTTGTTGCTAGCTGTTGGTGTGCAGAACAACCAGCAAAGACCCTAAGAGAGGAAGGGAGAGTTACAAGATGAAATCCTCAGCTCCTACATACTGCAAACATCCAATTACAACCAATAATTCTCAGCCAAAAGAGGTTTAAAATTGGATGAAGCATCAACATTCAGCAAAGGCTGATTTTGATTGGAACTTAAATCAAAATCAAAATTCTTTTTATACTAACTTTCAAATCAGCTCAAACGAAGTTCCCACCAACTCGAGATGAAGATAAGCTCACTCCCAACCCTCCATAAGCTCAGCTAAAGAGGAAAATCAAAGGTAGTTCCATCAAACTCAAGAACTATGCTGAATTACAGCAATTTCTCATTTCGGTTATCAAAACTGAACTTTACTCACTTTCATTCATACAACCTTCCAATCTAGCTGAATTATATGCTCTTCAAGCTCCTTAGCTCCAAAACAACTATAAAAAGAACAAAGAAGTATATACCAGCCCCAAGCAAGAATTCAGCTAGAATTGAATTTGGAATCGAAATTTCAACGAAAGTCAATAAAAGTCCAATTTCGAGTCTAAATCTCAATTTCAGCTTAACTCACCACCAATTCAGCTGTAAGTGGCTCCCAATCAGCAAGAGGTGGAAGGACAACCAGCCAAGATCCACCAAAACTCAGCTAGAAGAATCAAATTAGAGGATCTAACAACAAAATCCATGAATATGCTGATTTTCAGCTCACAAACCCAAAAACTGCAATTAAACTCCAACTAACCTGGAATTTACCTCCACAAAACTCTAATCTAGTTGGAGCCAACTTCAAATCCACAAGAATAATAGTAACAACAAGTTAGAATCCAACCAAATCACTGCTGAAAATAATCGGAGTCGAAATAAATTCACAAATCCAACATTGTTGGAATTTTAGCTCAAACTTCATTTTCACTTAATTTCGTTCATACATACCTCTAATTCCAGCTGGAAAAAGAGTCCAAACTGAGCTCCCCTACTCCCTTATCCTCCCCAAGAATCAAAAATTCGAAATTGAGGTCACCGATCACTCAAATTCAACCCACATTGAGGCTGCCACTGCTGGCAGCACCATGCTCCAGTTGCTGGCAGCACCTCCTGCTGCTGCTGCTACTGCTGCAGCTACCAATGGTGTAGGAGAAGAAGCAAAAGAATAAGAAGAAGATGGCTAAAACTCCCTTGCTATTGCTGCAACTTCTTTGCTGCTCCTGGTTGTGGTGCAATTGCTGCTGGCTGCTGCTTCTAGTGCTGCTGCTAGACTGCACTACTGCTGGCAGCAGCTGAATGCTGCAGGCTGTAGCAATGTGCATGGAGGATAGGCAGAGAGAAAGTGAGGAAAGGGAAGAGAAGAGAAGGAGAAAAGAGGAGAGGAGAATGACTAATTTTCCTCAGCTGGTGAATGCTTCCAAAATCCCCAATCAAGGGAGTCGGTGATGTTAGGATTTTCATAAATGTGGCCCAATTAATCATATTTAAATTTGAATTTACTATAGATAAATGTTAATCCTAATAGATATAGAACTGCTTGATATGATATATCTTATTCATTTTTCATCTATTTAAGTTAAATAGAATCCTAATCAGACTTTGATGGGAAGTCGATCTAGACTCTATATAAAGGGGGTATTAGTCCTGCCACCTTCTCATATACACATTCTGGTGAAGAATTACCATTTGTTCCACACCATACGGGAGAGTGCATGAGATAGGAGGAGAAACCAAATTACCCAAGTTCGGCTGGTGACTTCCAGATCATAGCCGGACTTTTCGCTTCCGCAGATTGATCAAAAATTTCTTCTCTATAGCGCTCTGTGAGTTATTTTATTTTATTTATAATCCTGAGTTTCGGTATGTATTTAATTTATTATTGTTTTACATACCGATAAAGATCTATCAATCGGTATAGCAAGGTTGATAAATTAAATATTGTATGTAATAAGTAACGGAATCAAAATTATGATGAATTTTGGATTTTATGTAATATGATTAAAACAGATTTTATAGCTTTTGAATTTGCTTGTTTGATTATGATCTCCCAAGGGAATCCAATATTTATGGACTACAACTAATTAATTAATAAATGAATAAGTAGTCATCTTCTCTTTGACCTGGAGGTTTTAATTGGCTTGTTCCAATAGCCTTCCGCAGCGTCATGTAATATTGAGGATGCATCTCGCCTTTGTACTTAGCCTTCAAAGGTGGTGTGCCGTTAAGAGTATACTGTCGTTGTTTCCGAAACAAGTTTCGGAAAAGACGAAGATGACTAATAAAGTCCGGGCACATGGATCTGGTTTACTCCATGTATTAATTAATTAGAATTTTTTAAATTCATTGTACTTGTTGTAGGAAAAAATTTTCGAATCTTTTAGCAAATTTGATCTTTTTAAATAATTTGAAAAGTTACAGTTGCAGTTTTGTAGAAATCCGAATAGAAATTAAATGATAAAAACAGTAAATAAAAAGAATTAGAAAAGGCCTGTGAATCGAGGCGTGCAGAGCACTGTCCTAGAAGCGAGATTGCCCCTCTACGTGCGAGGCTTTCCGGCAATCACTTCCAGCGATACAACGTCCACGTTCCACCCCGTCGGCACGCTTTTAAGGTGGCGCAAGATAAACCCGGTAAGCTTTCAAAAATCCAGCAAAACTCAGAAATAGAACGACGGGGAGAAGAAAAGTAATGCAGAGAGGAAGGGGAGAGGAGAGGTGGTTCAGACCCAAAGCACACTGTTGCCCTGCTATGGCCGAAACCTCCCTTTAAAGGGATCTCGGGAAAGATCGTGCTCCAACGGCACAATTCCCAGCTCCGTGTGGTAAGGAAGAGATCGTGCTCCAACGGCACGATTTCTTGCTCCGCAAGGTAAGATTAAATAAAAGAAATAAAATAAAATAAAAATAAAATGAACCGGGAGAAAGGACCACGCGCGCCGCCCGATCCGGCTCGGCTCGCACCGTGCGTGTGTTTAATCGAGAGTATAACTCTCACTTTCTCCCAAGCAAACAATATGAGAAAGAATAGTATATAAATGGCAACAACAAGTCATTGGTTTTCAATGTGGGACTAAACCTCATATGTGAAAATCAAAGTGTGGGCTTCCAAGTGAGGCCCATTACGGATTGGGCTCCTCAAGAGACAAATAAATTTTAAATCACACTAAAGCTCAAATAAAATCCAACACTTATAGTCCAGGTATTGATCGGCTTTTGTTTCCTGCAACGTCAAGAGAATGCATTAATTAGAGACCGGTTCTTGCAAAGAACCTGGTCTTTGATTATTCTTTATTTTACGAGTAATAAGGGAGTCGGTGAAGTCCATGCAATTCAATTTTGCTTTTTGGCTTCGCAATGGGAATTCAAAGCCTTATTAATTAATTGTTAGGCTTCTTTGCAAATTATGACTTATTACGAGTCCGTTTTAAATATTAGTTTAACTTTTATTCATCAAATTTTGATCCTCGTATTTATTAAAATATTGTGAACATAGAAAATCTATTCACATACAAATTTAATCTTGCATACAATATTAATTTATCATAAATGTGTTTATCTTATTTTTGTGGTCAAATAAGAATATATAAAGTTTAAATTTGGTTGCAATATTATGTTCTATATAATTGCATCTATATTCTTATTTTGATCGAACATAACATGAAAATTAAATAATCATATTTGTTTTAGATTATTTAAGATTCGGCGCTAAGTTAAATTAATTTTTTATTTCGATTGGTTAGGTGCAAGCCAAAGAGACCCTAATTAAGAGAAATAATAATTTAATTTACTTTAAAGAAGCGCGTCAGAATAATTTTCATGTTAATCATGCAGCACTAAGTTGAATTAATTTATTGCTTCAACTGTTCGAGTGCAAGCCAAAGCGGTCTCGACCAGAAGAAAAGATAAATTAATTGCTTTAAAGAAGTGCATGCAGAAATTGAACCCTAATATTATGTTTAGTCTGCTCCCAAAGGAGGTCTAGACATGAAGGTATATGGGTGGTGTAGGATGGTAATTTTTTTGTAACTCGTTTGGAGGAATTTGCCTGGTCAAAGCTGACAATTTCTTCATATAGAAAACTTGAAATTATCAAAACCTGCAGAAAGTTGAAATTAATCTCTGGTAAAGAGATTGCATATTTATGCTCGTAACTCTGCTCCCAAAGGAGGGGTTGCGATGTCATATAAAGTATATGCATAAAGAAAAAATAATACTTATACTCATAATTCTGCTCCCAAAGGAGGTGTTATGATGTTATATAAGGTGTATTTTTTTAATTTTTGGTGTGGAAATTTTTGGATGTGGCAGTTTGTTGATAAAACATGCATTTTATTTTTCAGCTATAACTCCATCTTTTGTTTCTGTTGGTAATTCTGTTCCTATACTAAATGGTTCTAATTACTCCGAAAATGGCTCGATTCACGAGTATACTATTGAAATGCGAGATAAGGATAAGTTTCTAGTTTTGATGCATGAGTTGCATTTAGTTACTGTTCCATCTAATACCTGGTTGATTGACTCTAGTGCCACATGCCACGTGGCGAATTTCGTGCATGAATTTCAAAATCGTAGAAAATCCAGTAAAAATGAAGCCACTATCTATACTGCTGAAGGAAATCCAACTAAAGTAGAATTTATAGGAACTTTAAGATTAGTTCTTTCTACTGGTCATATTTTGAATTTAATTGATACTTTTTATGTCCCAATTTTTTTCTAAAAACTTAATTTCTGTTTCGAAACTCGTTGGATTAGGATACAATTTTAGTTTTGATAAAAAGGCCTTTACATTATCATTCAAATCTGAGATAGTTGGCTCTGGTATTTTAGAAAATAATCTATATAAATTATCATTAGATTCTTCATACAGTGAAACTCTTCTTACCATGCACGGAAATGTGGGATCAAAACGTGGCATTAATAATGAAAGGTCATCCATGTTATGGCATAAGATGTTAGGACACATATCGAAACAGAGAATCCAAAGATTAATTAGAGAAGGCATTTTAGATGATCTCGACTTCTCTGACTATGGAACATGTGTGGACTGCATAAAGAAAAAACAGACCAAAACCTCTTCTAAAGGTGCTAAAAGATGTGATGGAACATTAGAACTGATTCATACCGATATATGCGGTCCTCTTCCTCTCTCAATTACTGGCCATAAATATTTTATCACATTTACTGATGACTACTCTCGATATGGCTATCTCTACTTGATTAAAGAAAAATCTGAAGCTTTAGATGCCTTTAAGTCATATAAGGCTGAAGTAGAGAATCAACTCGAGAAAAGGATAAAAGTAGTCAGATCAGATAGGGGTGGTGAATATTTTAGTAGACAAACAGATAAGGGCCAAATTCCTGGGCCTTTTGCTAAGTTTCTGGAGCAGTGCGGAATTGTTCCACAGTACACCATGCCAGGGACACCTGATCAGAATGATGTAGCTGAACGAAGGAACCGCACATTAATTGATATGCTCAGGAGCATGATCAGTAATTCTACCCTTTCGATATCATTGTAGGATGAGGCACTCAAAACTGCCCTATATATTCTTAATCGGGTCCCTACTAAGGCTGTCACTAAGACTCCTTTTGAGCTTTGGACAGGTAGAAAACCCAGTTTAAGATATTTTCATATATGGGATTGTCAAGCTGAGGCTAAATTGTATGATCCACAAATAAAAAAATTGGACCCTCGAACCATATCAGGATATTTTATTGGTTATTCAGAAAGGTCCAAAGGGTATAAGTTTTACTGTCCATCGCTTCCTATAAAGATTGCAGAAACTAAAACAGCACGGTTTATTGAGGATGGTACAATTAGTGGGAGCTCTGAACCTCGATTCATTGAACTTGAGGAAATTCAAGAGCATTCAGATTCTGTACAGGATAGACCCACTATTGTCCCTCATGATTTGATGGTTCCTGTTCCAGTGGAACAACAAGTTATTTTGGAATCACAAAGTGTTCGTGAACCTATCATCGATAATTCACATCAAGATGTACAAGTGGATAATTCACATTAAGATGTGCAAGTGGATAATCCGCATCAAGATGTACAGTTGGATAATCAAATAGATTTAAGAAGATCCTCAAGACAGAGAAGACCGGCTGTATTTAGTGATTATATTGTCTATCTTTATGAGAATGGCCAAAGCCTAGATGATCCTCTTAGTTTTTTCGAAGCCATAAATAGTAGTATTTCTACGGAATGGTACAATACCATGAAGAATGAGATTGAATCCATGAACCACAATAAGGTATGGGATCTTGTTGAGTTACCTATAGGAGTTAAACCCGTAGGGTGCAAGTGGATTTATAAAAACCAAATGGGACTCCAAAGGTAACATAGAGAGATACAAGGTCCGTCTCGTGGCAAAAGGGTTTACTCAGAAAGAAAATATTGACTATAAAGAGACTTTCTCTCCAGTATCGAGAAAGGAATCTTTCCGTATTATTATGGCTCTGGTTGCTCATTTCGATCTTGAGCTACACCAGATGGATGTTAAAACTGCGTTTTTAAATGGGGATCTCTATGAAGAGGTGTATATGAATCAGCCTGAAGGATTCTCGCAAAGGGAAAGGAGCACTTGGTATGCAAACTAAAGAAATCAATATATGAACTAAAGCAAGTCTCCCAACAATGGTATTTAAGGTTTAAACAAACCATTTTAACCTTTGGTTTTAAGAAAAACATTGTTGATCAATGTATTTATCTGAAGGTTAGTGGGAGTAAAATAATTTTCTTAGTCCTTTATGTTGATGATATTTTGCTTGTCAGTAATGATTTTGAGCTATTGCATAAATCTAAAAAATTTCTTTTCCAAAATTTTAAGATGAAAGATTTAGGTGAGGCCTCATATGTTCTTGGCATTGAAATTAAAAGGGATAGATTGTAGTACACTGAATTTCAATGCATCGTACCGAACTTCTACAAATTGTGGAGTTCCGGTGGAAAAATGGCATGAGAGGCTATATGTGAGGCTTCGGCCAAGTTTGGGACTTGTGTGAAGTGTTTTCGGCGCAAGCGAGGCGCGAAAACGGACTTCGAAAAGTTAAAACTGCTAAACTTGTGAAGTCCGCACTGGATTCCGGTATGTGGATCTCCATACCGGTACTGAAGTGATTAGTACCGGTATGTGATGAGGTATACCGGAATGCCATGGTTGAAACCGAAAATCCAGCTCTCGGGTTTTACGGAATTCTCCGGGGAATACCGGAACTGTCACCATATACCGGTATGTGATGAGGTATACCGAAATGCGATGGTCGAAACAGTAAACCCAGCTCTCGGGTTTTGCGGAATCCTCCGGGGTATACCGGAACTAGCACCCGTATACCGGTATGCAATGCACATACCGGTATACAGTGTTACGAAATTCCAGTTTTGGCTGGTTGAAGGTGTTAAGTGTCACTACAACAAAATTGAGTTTTAATGGCGATTATTTATTAAATTCCCGGCAATTATAATTGCCTCTAAATAGTTTCGTGGCAATTATAACAATTGCCGCTATTGGTAGGGTCGGTAAAAGTTATTGTGGCATTTATTCCGACGGTTGGTAAAAGTCTAAATAAATGCCGCTAAATACTACACAATAGCAACTATTATAAATGCCACTATAATTAATTATAATTGTCACAAAAAACATACTAAATTGCTAAATAAAACTTATAGCGGCAATTACAATTAAATTAAAACACTTGATCCACAACTAAATACTCCGATGAATTGAAATACTAAAAAATAGTAATAACCAAAGAGCATTAATAATTTATATAACAAATAGTCTTTACTCCCAAATTACAATCTCAATACTCAAATTAAATTTCAGACATGGGTTCTAATAACAAAATACTTGTTCGAATTTTACCCAAACAATAACAAATTCTAAATGATACTAAACACCTATAATCTCAGAGAAACTCCAAATTATAAGTCCTTAAAACTCATTGTTCCACTTCGAAAGCTTGCTCAAGTCGATAATAAAGTCCCAAAGAACCTGTTTCAAAAATAATATTTTTGCAATTAGTGATACTGAAAAATCAAAAATAGAAAACAAAAAGGTTGTTGCTTTCAGTTAGGCGAAAACTAATAGAAAAAAAAAGAACAAAAAAAAACCCCTACAATATGAGATTTAATATAGCATGAGGATGAGGCACCAATTTTGGCCTAGCACAATTTATTTATGGCAATCAAAAAAATTAAACCTCGATAGTAAGATTAGAAAATTGAAATAACCACATATTAACTTATTCACCAAACATATAAACAGAATCATAAGGACAAATTATTCCATTGAAGCTAAAGACGTTTTGAAGCACTCTATTTACCTAGCATCCACAATAAAGGCAGTAGTGATGTTCGTCTCTCTGCTTGGTCAATATCTCGTGCAAATCCTGCGAGGCAACTACATAACATTAATCCTAGTCATGGACCAACAACACTCAAAAACCAAAATAGTACAACAAAATTTCTTCAAAGACATAGCGCCAAATAAGTTAAGTGCTTTATTTGGCCTCCAGATTCTAGAAAAGCTTTTCTATTCAAGAAACAAAAGTTACATGGTTGGCGGATGCAATGTGACAAATGTCCAGAGCTACTAGTTGGAGTTCGAAGGATGAAATGTCTAGAGCTACTTAGTTGGAGCTCGGAGGTGATATTCAGCTCAAAAACGTCCCAAAAAACCCAGAAATTGAGATTACACTAACTTTAAAATCAATATCATCACCAAAGCTATCTTTAAGAAGCTGAAATAGGGATTGATTCAAATTATAAAAGTCTATATAAAAGTTGTTAAAAAAATTACCTTAATGGATAGATCAAGATGTATGGAAAGAACTAGAACAATGAGTAGTTTGTACATCCATGTCATGATGAGAACTAGAAACATCAGAAACCTATTTCATGAACATCATAAGGATAAAAAATAACCGGTTATGATAACAAGAAAGTAATTTAATGATTTGAAGTAATTTGCTTCAAATCTTACCACACACACTATAGTAAGTAATTTAGTAGTTCAAAAATGGCCTACAAGTATGTAAAATACTAAAGAGAAGAAGAAACAAAAAAACTTCAATAAGTAAAACTCTCATACCTTTCCTTGGGATCAAGAACAACAAGATACCGTTACTTCGGAAAATCTCAAATGGTTATGAGAACCAATTCTATGGAAACAAAGGGGATTATGAGAACCAAAAGCCAAAATCAGTTGATTATAGCCTTCAGGCATGACCTCGTTTTGGAAATTACAAAACAATGAAAAAAATTCTGGAACCAGAATAACGATTATAGATTGCTGAGTGCAAATAATATTGCTTCAGTTCCAGTCTGGCACATGATTTCATATGTAAGTATTATAAGCTGGTTTTTCGTGGATACAAAGTAGAATTAACCAATAAAACTCAGGCCTTCATATTCTTTCGCATGCTAAAAATGTGAATAGGAGAATCAATTATTCTTTTCTCTATTTTTTTTTTATTTTGGGAGCTATTAGAGGGATTGTTCCTATGATGATGTTCAAAGGCAGTGCAGAAACACCAACAAAAATAGAAATTAGTACATCCAACAAGAGTCCTTCGATCAGAATTTCTAATGCAACCCAGAATGGACTAAAGCAACTCTGTCAACACAAAAAGAAGAAGAGAACATAGAAGAAACAGAATGAACTGACCGAATAAAATTAGGGAAAAAAATAGTCATAAACTTGTAGTGATGTAGATAACCCTTCACGTTCTATGCGTCTTCCTCCAAAGGCAGAATCCAATCTCCACACCCAATAATTATCTGTTAAACAAAATCAATACCAGAGACAAAATTAACTTACATCGACTAGTAGAAAAATCATGCTATATGTTAGCATATACTATCAAATAATTCACTGAAAACAAGTTTTAGCACAAACTAGTCTCTACCTTTAATGAATAAAACAATTTTAAAGTTGTAAAAATATGTGGAGAAGCCCACCTACTATGGACCATTTTGGGGTACAGTTCCCAACTTCTAACCACCCCTCATCTTTCATTTGTTTTGATTTGAGTTATTTTTGTTGTTTGTATTAGGGTTCCATTAAAAATAGCAGCTTCATCAGCTATCAGGTGTTAACTATTAATAGAATCTACAATTTTCTTAGATGAAAGCAGGTAGAGTTGTTAATTTGATAACTCCCCAATATAACTGTGCAAATAATGAGTGAGCGTCAACTGAAAAATAGAAAAAATAAAAATAGAAAAAAGCGGAGGGGTCTATTTCAATATAACCGAGCAAACAAGATCACAGCGAACTGCTGACCTGCTGGATAAACTAATATATTAGGCTACTTAGGGTAATTACAAATCGTTAGTCAATTTTATTAAAAACACTAAGTCTACAAGCAAAAAGTAGTCGTAATCTAACTGAATTTCATTTTGAAATTAGTCGAAAGTTTTACTTTTTTCATTCATAGTTATACTAACTGAATTCAAATTAATATTTGCTTCCAAAAGCCCATTCAAAAGAAATATATGATACAAAATTATCCGTAGTGAAATCACGTAATAAAGTGCTAAATTTCATAACAACATAACAAATCAGATCTTTCAAGTTCCCTTTTACCTTTGTGGTCTTAACTCCACTTGAGATTAAGTTGTCCACAAAAGGTGCTGCAATAGAGGTAACAAGAATTGAACCCAAGGAAGGGAGAATCAACACCTGCAACAGAGTTGAATGTGGCATACATTTTAGGAAAGAAGATATTACACCTGATTTGTATATTTCCAATTTTCTACAGTCAGTCTGCAAGTTGGTATAAAAATGCTATAGCCATTCAATAAGGTACTTATCCATGCTGTTTCTGTCAAGTTCAGGTTCAACTCCTCACTGCATCAAGTATGAATTAAAAAAGACTTGGCGCTAAAAGCCAAAGACCAATAGGAAATTTGTGGTCTTAACTCCACTTGTGGTCTTAACTCCACTTGAGATCAACTCCACTTGCCATAAATAAAAAATTGCTTCTTTGTTCTGTAGTGACATCTTTGACCCTCAATAGAATCAGCACAACTGACCTTTAAATTGGCAACAACGATTGCAATAAGGGAAAAAAAAAGGTTATATCTTTTTTTTTTGTGTCGAAAGAATTAAGTACATCTTTAATATGAGAATTCCAATAAAACAAGGAAAAAGAGAAGCCAAATTGTTAAAAGGAAACTTACCTAAAACAGAGTAAAGCAACACACTTCCTCTTACATAAATTCACATTATCCAACATTTAAATACAAGCATATAGTCATAATATGTAATCCCTTTGTCAAAAGTTCTTGTATGTTAGACTTCCAGTAAAGATGTAAAACTCACCAAGCCTAGCCTAAACAGAAGCTCGTCGACGACAATGTATCAGAAAGCTGGAGTTCAACAGCAAGTGAAAGTGTTTCTCGCACAGTCAACTGCGAGAAGAAAAGGTCCTCTTGCCTCACATAAGCAATCCTACAAAAGCAAACCAACTATTGAATTCTTTCTTGAGCACTAAAATATCCTGCACGCAACAAAGTTTAAAAAGAAGAAACAGTGAAGCCTGCAATCTTATAGCATAGCATTGAAGAACACCATCAAACCACAATTAAGTAGCAGCACAACAAAAAATATACAGGAGAAACAGTGACAAAATAAGACTCTATTTTAATATCTGAGAGATAAATGTAGATTATGAATTTCCAAAAAAATGTAATGAATTCAATTTGGGATTTCTACTTCTTAGATAGTTAGTGATTAGCTCCATTGTTGGATCTTTTGTAAACATGATTAGAGAAGCACTAAACTTTGTTCCTTCTACACAACTTCTAATGATCATGATTAGATAGTTAGTGATTATCATTTTGTTTATAAAAAGCATAAGGTCACTAGTCTGTCAACAAAGTTCTTATGTTATATCTTCCTTACTTACGGGTCTACACAATTTTGTATTATTTTTATTATAAGAAGCACTACTTTTTACGGCAAGCTCATATTCTTTTTCTCTTGGCTCATTTACTGCATCTTGTGCTTACGACGACAACATTGTTTACTGTCATGACCCCAAATTTACATATGCTAATTTGCATAGATGATGTGAAAAATCTTTCTAAAACTTTGATCATTGTAAGTTATCTACCCTCTTCAGGATCATATAAAAAACCATAAACATTAAACAAAATTCAGGATCTATATCAAAAAATGATACATAAGTGGGTAGATCTTTATACCTATATTTACCCGACAATCAAAACCTTTGAAGCCGAGAGATTTTTAGAGTAAAAGAAATTGGATACAGCTATGGATTTGAATGTAAATAGTTATTAGAGCAATGGTAGATCTCGCACTTGAGTGATTCTTCCATCCCTGTTGTAGATTTTGAGATTGAGAGCTCTTACCAATGGATCGGAGCACCGAATCGAGAAGAGGAATCGAGAAGCGGCACCGCTGAGGGCTCGGATCGGATCGCCGGGTCGAGGATCGTCCTCGCAGGGCCGAGAAGGTCGGGGGCGATAGCAAGGGCGATTTGGGGATGGGATCGGAGCTTGGAGAGGATGCGGAGGATGAGGAAGGAGGGGATGAGTAGAGGTGAAGGAGAGAGGGAGAGCTCGAGCTCGGAGAGGAGGGGGTGAGGGGGAGAATGGGTTGAGGGTGGGGCTGCTCGTGTGAGGACGACACAGAGAAGGGGTGCGGCGTAGTGGGATCGGGTTGGGTTCGGGTGAGGGTGAGGGTTAGGGTTAGGGTTGTATTAGGGTTCAAAGTAAATATATTTAATATATAAATATTAGTCGGTAAAAATATATAGTTTAAAATAATTGCCGCTAAAGTACAATTAGATAATAAATAATCGTGGCAGTTCGATAATCGCCGCTATTAAATTGCCGCTAAAAGGCAATTTTGTTGTAGTGTGTGGAGAGGGGCAAATGGGTCTTTTCACACTCGAGGGAGTGTTAGAAAGGCAGGGAACACCCTCCTTTCTCAGTCATCTTCCTCCTCCACTTCTCCTCTCCATCCCCTTCATTTTCTCTCTCTAGAGATCTCTCCAAAACTTGGAGAAAAGGGTGGATTGATCTTGGAAAAGGCTTCCAAAGGAGAAAAGAGGCTTCTTGGTGCAAGAAGAAGCTTGGAAAACTCGTGATTAAGGTTAGTTCCTCACGTTTTAGGTTCAAACCTTGGATTTAATCCTTTGAAATGAGATTTTTGGGAACCCTAGGCAATTTAAAACACAAAATGTGGAGATTGGCCAAAAAATTTTGAGGTTCTACATGCATGCATGTGAAACCTAGGTTAAATGAGGGTTTTTGCCTTGGGAGGTTCTAAAAATATTTGGACCTTCGGGAATTGCAATTGAGGCATAGGAAATCATGTTAGAACACTTGATTTCATGTATTGAGTTGAGTTAAGGGTTCGTAACGAGTAACGAACCCTTTTCTTGTAGAAGCTTGGGTTGAAGCAAGAACTCAAGGCTTGGACACTTAGGGGCTTGAAGAATACAAGAATTCGGAAGCTCTTGAGGTGGGTTTGTGTTTACCGAAGTGATTAGGTCACTTCCATGTCTAGGGTAAATATCCATTTAAAGATAAAATGGTATGTGTTGTGAACCCTAGAACTTGAATGTTGGCAAAGGTAAAATCATGATAGGTAGAACAATGAGCTCCTATTGCATGATATAGAATTCAAGTATAATTCAATTATCTATACTTGTTGTATGGTTGCATGTATGATTGGAACCTAGTGTTATTGAACATAGGTTGGAACATGTGAGAATAGAACCTAGTGTTATTGAACATAGGTTGGAACATGTGAGAATGGAACCTAGTGTTATTGAACATAGGTTGGAACATGTGAGAATGGAACCTAGTGTCATTGAACATAGGTTGGACATGAGATTGGAACCTAGAGTCATGGGACCTAGGTTGAGAATGAGAAAGTAAACCTAGTGTTATTGAACATAGGTGAGACTTAGTGACTTGAACCTAAGGTCGCGAGACTTAGGTTGGCAAGTGAAGAAAATGTGAACAACGGGATGTGCGACGATTTTGCTATCCCGGGTAGGCGACGATTTCGCTACCATGCCACGAGTTGGCGGTGTTGAAACGGGATGTGCGACGATTTTGCTATCCCCGGTAGGCGACGATTTCGCTACCATGCCACGAGTTGGCGGTGTTGAAACGGGATGTGCGACGATTTTGCTATCCCGGGTAGGCGACGATTTCGCTACCATGCCATGAGTTGGCGGTGTTGACACGGGATGTGCGACGATTTTGCTATCCCGGGTATGCGACAATTTCGCTACCACGCCATATGTTGGCGGTGTCGAGATGGGATGTGCGACGAGGTTGCTATCCCGGGTATGCGACGAGTTCGCTACCTATGCCATGTGATGGCGGTGTTGAGATGGGGTATGCGACGATTTTGCTATCCCGAGTATGCGACGAGTTCGCTACTCGAACTAGGAGGTGACGAGTTCACTCCTTGAATGTTGGAACCCTTATGGTGAGACGGCGATTCCGAAACCATAAGTAAATGACAAGTAATTGAACTTAGTCAATGTGAAATATAGGATGAACCTAGGAGAGAATGATAAGTTATATTTTATTTGGTTGCATCCTTTATGTTTATTTACAAGCATGTAAATAATTGTTGCATAGTTATTTGTGATCTAACTTATGCATATGGTGTTTCTTTGGACCTGGTGGGTCGAGCTTCTCTCTTGGGTGGTCTTACCCACTGGGAACTATGTTTATAGTTCTCACCCCACGTTTTTCAGGTCCTTCCGCGAGTGAGGCGGCGGAGCGTGGCAAGGGTTTAGCTCTCTAGATAGCGGCCCTTCTATTTTGGTGATACATAGAGTTGTACCCCTAGTCTTTGACTTTGATAGTATAGGGGATTTCTATTTCATGTATGAAACTTATGTATTCCATAGTTTTGGAACATGGTGTATGGAATGAAAAGAAAAATTTGGGCATGTATAAATGTGCAATGTGATGTAATAGAAGTAGAACTTCTTTATGTTGATGCTTTCCTTGTGCAACTCTTGTACTCCGTTCCTAGTTGAAACCTCGGGGATAAGCTTGTGTTGTGACGCCTTGGGCGGGTAGAAGGGACTCTATCCGTTCGGCGGGTCTGGGGCATGCGCCCGTGCGGTTATCCTTTCCACCTAGTTGGTGTTAAAGGCCCGACGGGGCGTGACATAGATATAAAGATTTACTCAGTCTATCTCAAAAGGTCTACATCAAGAAAGTTTTGAAAAATTTTAATTGCATAGTTGTAAACCCAATATTGCTCTTGTCTAGAAAAGGGGATAAGCTTAACGCTTTTCAGTATCCCAAGAACCAATTTGAAATTGAACAGATAAAATATATATACCTTATATCTCTACGGTTGGCAGCCTTGTGTATGCACAGACGTGTACACATCCGGATATTGCTTTTGTCGTTGGATTACTTGACAGTTATTAAAGTAATTCAGACATAGAGCATTGGAAGGATGCTAAAATGGTTATAAGGTATCTGAAGAAAATTTTGGATCATATGCTGATATACAGAAGACCACATCACATGTTATTTGACTTAGGAACTTTATCACAGATTTAAAGATTATAGACTCTAGTGCTTGTCCAATAAGGGTTTTCTGTGATAGTTCAGCTGCAGTTCCTTTAGACAATATAACAAGATTACGACGGGGTGTAAACACTTGGATACCAAGTATCTTGTTGTAAGAGAGAAGATAGATAAAGGTTATGTTAAGGTTGAATACATCAGTACCAAGTGTATGATTGCAAACCCAATGACCAAGGGGCCGGCACCTGGGTCATATACAGATCATATTAGTAGTATGGGTTTGATTAATTTCTGATGTAAAGTTGTAACATTTTATCTTCTTTTAATAAAGTTACAGTTTTGAAGCAGCTGTTTTGGACCGTGTAATAGACATACAGTTTCGTCTATTAACGAATGAACATATAGTTTCAGTTCATTCAAAAAGTTGTGCCATATAAAGTACTTAGCTAGGAGATGAAGATGATACGGTAATTATGGAAGGAAAATTTCGTTATGAAGAGGTGGACCGCCATAGTTCAAACATTGTAGTCTTTTAATTTGAGCTAAAGATCAAGTGAGTTCTAAGGTATTTGACAATAAAGTTTCCAATAATGCGCAATAAAGTTTGGAGTATAGAAAATCCATTGATGGAGTATGATTAATATGAGCCAAGTGGGAGATTGTTAAGATTTCCATAAATGTGGCCCAATTAATCATATTCAAATTTGGATTTACTATAGATAAAGGTCAATCCTAATAGATATAGAACTGCTTGATATGATATATCTTATCCCTTTCCCATCTATTTAAGTTAAATAGAATCCTAATCAGACTTTGATGGAAAGTCGATCTGGACTCTATATAAAGGAGGTATTGGTCCTGCCACCTTCTCATATACGTATTCTGGTGAAGAATTACCATCACACCATACGGGAGAGTGCATGAGATAGGAGGAGAAACCAAATTACCCAAGTTCGGTTGGTGACTTCCAGATCATAGCCGGACTTTCCGCTTCCGCAGATTGATTAAGAATTTTTTCTCTATGGCGCTCTGTGAGTTATTTTATTTTATTTATGATCCTGAATTTCGGTATGTATTTAATTTATTATTATTTTACATACCGATAAAGATCTATCAGGTGAGGCTTCCACTACTCCCTATGCTCAACAAAAGCTATCTTGCTCTAGCTGGAATGGTTCCACTTAGGAATCCTTTATGACATCCGTTTTGCGTCAAAGTGATTCCAACTCATCCCGATACATTTTCAAAATATTGATTAATTCACAAATTGTAATTATTCCGACAAAATAGAATAATAAATTTTATTTTTTTTCGGAACACTATAGAAGCGATTAGCTTAGGGACCCCCACCATGTTTATTAGCAGCCGAAAGTTTGTTAGCATTGTGCTACATGAAAATTTAGTCCCTCGGGGCTGAATGTTAGTGAGTTACTGTCCGAAAACTATAAATAGCAGTTTCAGGACTTCTAGGAGCTTTTCGGGGCAGAATTTCACCGCTGTGAAGACTATGGGTGCTTTCAAACTCTAGAACTCATTTGAGGTCCCCCAGAGGGCCCTTACTGGTCACAACGAGCAGAGAGATGATCTATGTGGGTTGCTAGTTTCCACGCTGAATACAGTGGAAAACAAAATCGGTTTCGACGTAGTTTGGTGCCGAAAGTTTTTGTCATCGCGTACTTGGTGTGTGGCTATCCCTACGCCCAAATGGTCGCATTTTGAGACAGCATATAGACTGTGTGGATAATAGAGACTTATTCAGTTGTCCAGTTAGTGGTTACGACACTCAAGGATAGTTTCGAAAGTCGTGCTACTTTAGTGATGCCCTGATCGCGCCGTGATGAGTCATTAACATTTAGGAATGATTTGGATGCCTATTGTTGGTTAGGTCCAAGAGATTTGTAGTGGTCGAGGACTTGTGACAAATCGAAGGCTCAACTTACTTCTGAGCATAGGTGGGTCCTTCGTTCCAGTGTTGGTACAGTTTTACTGGTTTGGTTTCTCTCATATTTTTCTTATTACTATTTTAATTTGCATATTTCAGTAGCTACCATACTTATTTTACTATTCGAAATCTTCTAGTATATCTTGGTAGACATACAGGACATAATTAATAGCTACTCTATTTATGACTGGTCATCTATCTCTGGATAATATTGTCTCATAACCTCCTTGATACATAACTTATTTACGATGTCTCGACATTATATTATTATTATTGAACTCTAGACATATTCATGCGATTGACCCTATTTGGGTCTTTGACACTCCATATGAGTATTTGGACTTTTTGCGGTCACTGGTTAGCTACATGATTGCTTGAACATGATTATAATCATTACCGTTCGCTACGCATTTCACATATACCAGCAGTATGATCAACCGCGTAGGTGTTCTTTTCTAAAAAAGTAGTCGAACTCTGATTCATGAGCCCTTCAGCGTACCAACAGTGGCCTAGCCTGAGGGACAGGTTATATGCCAGACTCGTCAAGCTCAGACCTTGTATTAGCCTGAGGTCCTCGAGACTAACAGTGGCATAGATTTGGTACATATACTTGGTGACATATTGTAGTGTACCGTGTGTTGGTGCACACCCCGGACTTTGGCCAAATAGGACCAAGTGCGGATGGGTCGATGTTGCGGCCATTTGAGGGAGTTTAGAAGAACTCCGGATCAATTGGAGGTGAATTGGATGCTTGTTGGGAGTTATGGGAGTGAAACCATGAGTTTGGGAACAAAAAATAAAGAAAAATGAGGTGTATTGCAATGAGGGTCAAAGTGGTAAATTGCTATTGGGATTGGGTGGTGAGGTGTTGTAAAGACCGAGAATTTTACTATGCAATTTAACTCTCCGTTGACGATGTTTATGTGTGTATTTTAATTACATAATCACTCGTCAAGTTTCGGGAGAAAATGATTTAAAATGAAAGAGTTACGCGATCTCGAAAATTCACTTAAGTGAATAGTAACTCTGGTTTTCCGGATAGGCCGATGATTAAAGATGACCTCTGGAGTGTGTCGGACTCCGTTCATAGTGGTCCAATAGCTCGTTTTCGACTGTCCGATTATTCTGGGCTCGATGGCACTGACGGAATTTGGATCTGACCCACGGTTTCCGAGAAAAGCCTACTTGATGGTTGAGAGACCAAATGGTGATTTTACATGTGAATGGTAAAGGGGATTATTGATCGGCGAATCGGCAATAGAATCGAATGAAACAAAATTGTGAGTTCGATGTCTCGGCAGTGCTGATCGCGCTGGCGCAATCCGTTCAGAAATCCGACGGACGGATCGTAAGATGTAGCACGTTTTCCAAGGAAGGGTCAAAAAGTCGTTGTTGGTATTTTAAGGAAATTACTGATATTTTATGTACCAAATTGCACGACATTGAACCGGGAGGTACCTATGCGCAAAATACACGCGCTGCCGGGGACTCAACGGATAATAGTCTGTGTTGGTGGGCTAAGTTGCAAATTGGCAACTTGTATATAGGTGGTTTTAGGGTTTCCTCTACACAAACCCTAACCCTAGGCCACTTCCTCCCTCCACAGCCACCCAGCCGACATCCCCACCTCCTACTCCTCCCTCTGCGCGCGACTGCAGCCGCCGGCGACCCTTTTTCCGGCCGGCAGAAGGTGCAACCCCGGCATCACACCTTTCCCCTACCCCGGTCCATCTCTGCCAGGGACCAACCCGAGGGAAACCACGTCTTCGGGCTCCCTCCCTGCGGCCTCCCTGGACCTCCCGCACCCGTCGGCTGCCGGCAAAATCGTCGCCGGAGCCGCCGCTTGCCGGGAACAAAGCCCGACTTTTTGGGTGCTCCCGGGCTAGGGCATCCTCGCCTGCTCCTCCGGCCGCCTCCCGCCGCCGGATACTGTGTGCGGCGACCTCCCCCGGCCGGCCGCACCTGCCTCCCGCCGGCGCGCCCACCGCCGTGCCGCCGCCGGCCGTGCCCTAGCTCCCCCTGCCCGGTAAGCCTTTTTGAATGCTGTCTGCACATTGTTTCGGGATCGGATTAATGTTCCGATGACCCGGAGGCTGTTCCGATGCCTCCGGAGGTGAGCGCGGAGATCATCTGACAGTACCGAACGCGATGCTCACCTCCATTCTGGACAACGCCGCCCGGATCTGCTGAATAAGCGAAATCAGCGTACGGTGCGCATTAATTGCTGAAGTTCGCGTCGCACCCGCGCGCTCCACAGTGTCCGGATGTGCTCCCAGTTGTGAGCACGGCCTCCGGCACGTCGAGACCTATCGGTGCGTGTCTCGGCTGACCCCGAAGACCCTCAGTTCGTCGTAACGACCCATAGTGTCCGATAAATCACATAAAATAATGTGATTTTATAGAAGTATGAGGACTTTTATGCAATTATGCATAGGGTGGGTCCTGTGGACAGAAATTGTAGACTTGGGTGACCTCTGGACTGATTGTCCAAGGTCCGTTGTCTTTCGCGGAAATCGAAGATCTATTTCTTATGCGTTTCCCGACGAAATCCGTCGGCGAAACGTGGTTTTCGGCTCGGAAATGTTCGACACAATGTGTGTGACTTGTGAGCTGCCGCTGAGCCTTGTTGGCTGGTTGTCTCGGCCGTCTCGTGTATTTCGGAGATGCCCGGTGAGCGGCAGTGGGTTCCGGTGTCGAAATCGACACTTACGGGAACCCGGATCGGAATGATTGTCCGACGTTAATGGTTTCGATGTTTGATCTTGTGCTTGCTGCCAAGACACCCAAACGGATGTGTTTTGGGGCAGCGGTTGACTCGTGGAGCGAGTCGGTATCATTCGGGACTGTTCATGTGTCCCGGGGACGTCACGGTGCGATTTCGGGACTTCCGGTGTTGTTTGGGGATCGGTTTGGGAAACCGAGTCTCGGGTTTTGGGATTTGTGTGAGATGCATATGTAGAGTCCTTTGGGACATGTCTCTGACTCGTGGACCTATCGTAGGTCCGGTTGATCTGCTTCGCGTCCAGGTTCTCGACGCGAGTACGACAGGTGGGTGAGCCTACGGAGTAGTCGGTATCACTATTCCCTGTCCCTTCTTTGATATAGCTCTACATGTCGATTCCTTCTTTACAGCATTCGTTCATACTTACCTTACTTGCATAGTATATTTGTGGTCATGGACATGTAGAGCAGGATTATGCATTGATGATTTGTGGACTTCTTGTCCAGGCAACACATTGACTCTCTTGTCGTGTGTTTCGATCTGTTGTGGCTTCGGCCAGGTACCGGCCTCTTGCCGGCTTGGATTTGATCTGTGGATCAGGATGCGGCGTTCCTTTCGCCTGTGGCTTCGGCCAGATATCGGCTTCTTGCCGGCTTTTTCTTGAGCATAGCGCATGATCGGTCACTGCACAGCGTGTATTCATGACACCAGATCGGTTTGGCCACCGATCAAGGGTGTACTATCCGGATGAGTCGACCTGCGGGCGCATGAGTTAGATCGGGTGCAAGTAATGTGACAGGCAAGCCTGGGGTCTCGGACCAACTGGCAGGCAACTCAGATTGGGTATTTGGAGTTTTCTTTCCATTGATGCATATACAGCTTAGTTTTTCCTGTACAGTAGCGTTTTGATTATTTATTCTGTTCATACTGACACAGCTACTGTAGATCTCTGATTATATTGTTATCATATCTCCTTTGTTTCTCAGTGATTACGACATGCCCCTGTGGCTCGGTTGTACCCACTGAGAAACCTCGTTGTGGTTTCTCACTCCCTGTTTTTCAGGTGGTGGAGCCAGTTCGTGGTTCGATGCGAGGACGATCTAGCTAGACTGCATTAGCGGTCATCACCCTGGTTATGTTTTCCTTATCTGCATTAGTAGTCAGATAGATATATAAATGGTTCAGTTAGATGATCAATATTGAATGCTTATGACTTGTATGAGATGATGACTTATTATGCATGAGATTGGGTTTTAGTTTTGATTATTAGTATCTGATTCGGATTTTTTCTTCGTGTGGGTGTCTACCCTTCGTGGTAGCTGATTTTCAAAATGATGTTTCGTGTGGGAACAGTTTTCAAAGGTTTTTCTTGGATTCTTCTATTGAAAATAAAGCTTTCGAGTGGGAAGCACTTTAATAGGATGCTTGTTGTACTGTGCATTGCATCATCCTTCGCTTAAGGAGTGCTTAGAAGCATGTAGGTATAGCTGAATGCAAATGTACTCTATGTTGTATTGTATGGATTATCGTGAATGTAAATGTGATTGTGATCCTGTTGTATGTTGTTGGTACGCCGTGCAAATACAGGGGAGACTCTGTCCGTGTAGACAGAGGTGCCTGTATTTGTGGCGGGTCTGTTCACTGCGCGGGCTAGACTTTCAAAAAAAAAAAATTGACCCGTTTTTCGCATTTAAACTAGCCCGGGGCGTGACAGATTAAGATGGTATCAGAGCGTGAACAATCACAACTACATTCACAAGCTATCTAACTGAACCACTGGTTAGGATGACCCTAGGAAGACCTAAGGTTTATAAGCACGTGAGAGCACGGGGTTGTGGGATTGAGTCCCGGTAAGTTGGTCGAGTTTTATTAACTCGAGGTTCATTGTTGTTTCGTTACCCCGTGTTTGTTTTGTAGTTGCGGGGCAGACTTGTGTCTCTACTAGGAGTGGTGGCGGATTAGCAGACAGATATCGAGTGGTAGGGTGATGTGCACCTGGTAAAACCACTCGAGACAGAGGTTGACATTGAGGTTCCAGGCAGTGGCATCTGCTGGGCCTTAGCTGACGGCTGAGCCGTGATTTCTTGGCCCCACTTTCTATGTAGAGCACGAGGTCCACTGCGGGTATCTCTATAGAGACGATATAGTGTGCGGTTATAGCCGCGACTGTTGTTGGAGCTGTGTGAGTATAGCTCGAGGTTTCTAAGTGCAATCGCTTGGGCGATTGCAGTGTGGATATTGTTTCCTCAGACTCTGTGAGTATGGCTTTAGTGCCTATTCTTCCCTATTTAGAGCTCATGTACGATTGCAGGCATCTCGGTGGAGATGATGATTGTACAGCTTTGACCACAAGTAGTGCGTGGGCTGCTGATGTGCGGCCCGATGTTTGTTCGTCGACCGCTCGTGCGGTTGCGGTATGAGTAGAGCTTCTTTAGCTTCGGTGGGTAGGACCGTGGTGCCTACCCTACCTCTCTATTCTCTAATGGTGATGTGTGTCACCGAGAGAGGAGCGAATCCAAATATGGATAGTTGAAGTAAGTTTTGTGTTAGCTTACGAGATTTTTCGCTTTCTTCAGATAAGTTGTTAGCGTGACCCCGATCTTTAGATTGGTTGGAGTGTATCGAGGTTATTGCAGAGCTCTTTATTGAGTTTCAGGCAAGATAATAAATTCTATGTGAGTATATGGGCGAGAATTTCGCCTGACTCATAAGACTGAAGTCTGTCCATGTTGCGAAGCAAGCTTAGAAGATTTTTATCACTTGAGTGATGTTTAGATATCCTGTTAGTGGATTTGTCAGAGCAGTCATTTTGATCTTCAGGTGATCTTTGCGCCTATTGGCGGAGCCAGGATTAGATATGACTTAGCTTCAATGTTAGGTCTTTGTGGTGTCCACGTTGTGTGCGGCAATCCCTATACCTAAATCAGTGTGATATGGGATGGCACATGGTATATGTATGCTTTTGGCATATAGAATGATGCTCTATAGGATAATTGGAAAACCTTAAGAGTAAGCTGTCGAATTATGTAAGGCTCGAAAGTCGAGTTGTTGATCGCACTTAGCTTGTGGAGTTGGCGACTCTATGTCGCGGATAATTCCTGTTCTTATTATTGGAGCCATAGTACTTCTAGAGAGTCGGCTCGATGGCTGGTCCAGTCTCGAATATCGACTTCCGTAGTCGATATTTATTAATGTTGTGGTGCACTCTGGTGCAACATTGTGAGATTGGATGATTTCGTGCTGGTGTCACTTCTCCAACGTGGCGTTGGAGATGGATCTTCGGTATTTCGCTTTTCTTATGATAAATGCGTTGGCTGCAGACAACGTATTGTCAAAAGTCAGGACGAAATGCCCTACCCCTCTTTTGGGAGTAATTGGATTGGGATATTGTGTTTCCCGTGTAGATAACCTTTATGGATGATCTCATGCAAAGGTTAGAATCATGGTCACCTCCGACCACGCAGTATATTTTGGGTTAGCCTTAGGCAAGGTTATGAAAAGTGATGAGTTGACCTCACCAATGGTATGTACTTCGGTGATGGTCTGGTTGTATACGAACCAGTAGCCAGGTCTCGCATAGTTAAAGGGATAATGCGCCCTCAGTCGCAATTTATATTGCATTCCTAGAAGGTGTAAACTTTGCTAGGCACGTGGACTGAGCCTGGCCTTTGGCTCAGAAGTTGATGCAGGTGCTTGAATACGAGGTACATGACGTGGTTAAACACGGATAATGATGAGAGTGAATTGCTCTTCTGGTCACTTGACGATTGATGCCTCTGGGTCTCGTTGAGACAGACATCGGATGTGGTCTGGAACATTGCATCGCTGGTCCCATGCGGATTTCAGCGACCGGGTTTCGTGGAGACAGATGTTGAGCACCACTGATGGTTTTGATAATA
Organism: Puya raimondii; assembly: GCA_016920855.1. Lineage (NCBI taxonomy): Eukaryota > Viridiplantae > Streptophyta > Magnoliopsida > Poales > Bromeliaceae > Puya > Puya raimondii. The sequence continues at coordinate 3,592,446 of JABWPP010000050.1, forward strand.
AGTACCGATTCGCAACCCTGTTGCGGACACCCGTGGACCTACATGTCGAACCGCATGTACCTGTAGCTGGCTCACTTGTAGAGCTCAACTAGTTGTGATAGCCTCAGACCTTTTTAGGCTAGGCGCATGGTTTGGTCTTGAACCAAGGAATGTCATAATACCGCTAGTGGGTTTGTGAAGCTAAAGGTTTGATTTCGTTTGGTTGTATCTCAAACTGGTGGGAGACTATAGTCTCCAAGTCGGACGTTACTGACGCAGGTTTTGGGACAATGATATAGATTCGCTCATGGTGGGCAGGTTGATGTTGTTGGCAAGATGGAATGCGTCGTTTCAGACTCCGAAAACATACTCCAGACTTATGGTATTGTCCCGGAAATTTTTCTTGCATGAACCTTTGACGTAGTTGAATTAGTTACTGCTACGTAGACCAGATTTGGGTGGACCTTGAGTTTCTAAGTGAAGAATTATTGTCCCAGTCTTGGAAGAGTGTACAGCAAGCTTTGGGTACGAATCTGAACTTCAGTACGGCTTTCCATCCCCAGAGCGACGGACAGTCTGAGCGAGTTATTCAGACTCTTGAGGACATGCTAAATGCATGCGTCCTGGATTATGGTGATGGGTGGTTCAAGTACCTGTCACTGGTGGAGTTCGCCTATAACGACAGTCATCAGGCGAGCATTGGGATGGCACTGTATGAGACTTTATATGGGCGTCGATGTCGGTCCCTATCAGTTAGGACGACATCGGAGAACGCCGGATGATCGGGCCGGACTTGGTGGGGGATCCAGAGACAAAGATTCACATTGCTAGAGAGCGATTATTGACTGCACAGAGTCGGCAAATGAGCTACGCGGACCATCAGCGTCGTGACCTAGAGCTTCAGGTCGGCGAGCATGTTCTGCTTTCACCGTCCAGAGAGATCAAACGGTTCGGTTTGAGGGGCAAGCTTAGCCCGAGATATGTGGGACGGTTTGAAATCTGGGAGTGCGTTGGTCCGGTGGCGTACAGATTGGCTCTACCTCCGAGTCTCGCCCAAGTACATGATGGCTTCCACGTGTCCATACTTCGGAAGTGTAGTTCTGATCCGTCCCATGTCAGCAGTCCGACGACTATTCAGCTTCGGGAGGATCTGACCTACGATGAGGCTCCGACGCGAATATTGGCACGTGAGGAGAAACAACTGCGGAACCGGAACATTCCGTATGTTAAAGTTCAATAGGCTAATCATGAGGAACGCGAAGCGTTATGGGAGTTTGAATCGATTATGCGGGAACATTATCCACTTTTGCTTGAGGGATAAATGTATTCAAGTTTCGGGGACGAAACTTCTTTTAAGGGGGGAATGATGTAAAGACCGAGAATTTTACTATGCAATTTAACTCTCCGTTGACGATGTTTATGTGTGTATTTTAATTACATAATCACTCGTCAAGTTTCGGGAGAAAATGATTTAAAATGAAAGAGTTACGCGATCTCGAAAATTCACTTAAGTGAATAGTAACTCTGGTTTTCCGGATAGGCCGATGATTAAAGATGACCTCTGGAGTGTGTCGGACTCCGTTCATAGTGATCCAATAGCTCGTTTTCGACCGTCCGATTATTCTGGACTCGATGGCACTGACAGAATTTGGATCTGACCCACGGTTTCCGAGAAAAGCCTACTTGATGGTTGAGAGACCAAATGGTGATTTTACATGTGAATGGTAAAGGGGATTATTGATCGGCGAATCGGCAATAGAATCGAATAAAACAAAATTGTGAGTTCGATGTCTCGGCAGTGCTGATCGCGCTGGCGCAATCCGTTCAGAAATCCGACGGACGGATCGTAAGATGTAGCACGTTTTCCGAGGAAGGATCAAAAAGTCGTTGTTGGTATTTTAAGGAAATTACTGATATTTTATGTACCAAATTGCACGACATTGGACCGGGAGGTACCTATGCGCAAAATACACGCGCTGCCGGGGACTCAACGGATAATAGTCTGTGTTGGTGGGCTAAGTTGCAAATTGGCAACTTGTATATAGGTGGTTTTAGGGTTTCCTCTACACAAACCCTAACCCTAGGCCACTTCCTCCCTCCACAGCCACCCAGCCGACATCCCCACCTCCTACTCCTCCCTCTGCGCGCGACTGCAGCCGCCGGCGACCCTTTTTCCGGCCGGCAGAAGGTGCAACCCCGGCATCACACCTTTCCCCTACCCCGATCCATCTCTGCCAGGGACCAACCCGAGGGAAACCACGTCTTTGGGCTCCCTCCCTGCGGCCTCCTTGGACCTCCCGCACCCGTCGGCTGCCGGCAAAACCGTCGCCGGAGCCGCCGCTTGCCGGGAACAAAGCCCGACTTTTTGGGTGCTCCCGGGCTAGGGCATCCTCGCCTGCTCCTTCGGCCGCCTCCGGCCGCCGGATACTGTGTGCGGCGACCTCCCCCGGCCGGCCGCACCTGCCTCCCGCCGGCGCGCCCACCGCCGTGCCGCCGCCGGCCGTGCCCTAGCTCCCCCTGCCCGGTAAGCCTTTTTGAATGCTGTCTGCACACTGTTTCGGGTTCGGATTAATGTTCCGATGACCCGGAGGCTCTTCCGATGCCTCCGGAGGTGAGCACGGAGATCATCTGACAGTACCGAACGCGATGCTCACCTCCATTCTGGACAACGCCGCCCGGATCTGCTGAATAAGCGAAATCAGCGTACGGTGCGCATTAATTGCTAAAATTCGCGTCGCACCCGCGCGCTCCACAGTGTCCGGATGTGCTCCCAGTTGTGAGCACGGCCTCCGGCACGTCGAGACCTATCGGTGCGTGTCTCGGCTGACCCCGAAGACCCTCAGTTCGTCGTAACGACCCATAGTGTCCGATAAATCACATAAAATAATGTGATTTTATAGAAGTATGAGGACTTTTATGCAATTATGCATCGGGTGGGTCCTGTGGATAGTAATTGTAGACTTGGGTGACCTCTGGACTGATTGTCCAAGGTCCGTTGTCTTTCGCGGAAATCGAAGATCTATTTCTTATGCGTTTCCCGACGAAATCCGTCGGCGAAACGTGGTTTTCGGCTCGGAAATGTTCGACACAATGTGTGTGACTTGTGAGCTGCCGCTGAGCCTTGTTGGCTGGTTGTCTCGGCCGTCTCGTGTATTTCGGAGATGCCCGGTGAGCGGCAGTGGGTTCCTGTGTCGAAATCGACACTTACGGGAACCCGGATCAGAATGATTGTCCGACGTTAATGGTTTCGATGTTTGATCTTGTGCTTGCTGCCAAGACACCCAAACGGATGTGTTTTGGGGCAGCGGTTGACTCGTGGAGCGAGTCGGTATCATTCGGGACTGTTCATGTGTCCCGGGGACGTCCCGGTGCGATTTCGGGACTTCCGGTGTTGTTTGGGGATCGGTTTGGGAAACCGAGTCTCGGGTTTTGGGATTTGTGTGAGATGCATATGTAGAGTCCTTTGGGACATGTCTCTGACTCGTGGACCTATCGTAGGTCCGGTTGATCTGCTTCGCGTCCAGGTTCTCGACGCGAGTACGACAGGTGGGTGAGCCTACGGAGTAGTCGGTATCACTATTCCCTGTCCCTTCTTTGATATAGCTCTACATGTCGATTCCTTCTTTACAGCATTCGTTCATACTTACCTTAATTGCATAGTATATTTGTGGTCATGGACATGTAGAGCAGGATTATGCATTGATGATTTGTGGACTTCTTGTCCAGGCAACACATTGACTCTCTTGTCGTGTGTTTCGATCTGTTGTGGCTTCGGCCAGGTACCGGCCTCTTGCCGGCTTGGATTTGATCTGTGGATCAGGATGCGGCGTTCCTTTCGCCTGTGGCTTCGGCCAGATATCGGCTTCTTGCCGGCTTTTTCTCGAGCATAGCGCATGATCGGTCACTGCACAGCGTGTATTCATGACACCAGATCGGTTTGGCCACCGATCAAGGGTGTACTATCCGGATGAGTCGACCTGCGGGCGCATGAGTTAGATCGGGTGCAAGTAATGTGACAGGCAAGCCTGGGGTCTCGGACCAACTGGCAGGCAACTCAGATTGGGTATTTGGAGTTTTCTTTCCATTGATGCATATACAGCTTAGTTTTTCCTGTACAGTAGCGTTTTGATTATTTATTTTGTTCATACTGACACAGCTACTGTAGATCTCTGATTATATTGTTATCATATCTCCTTTGTTTCTCAGTGATTACGACATGCCCCTGTGGCTCGGTTGTACCCACTGAGAAACCTCGTTGTGGTTTCTCACTCCCTGTTTTTCAGGTGGTGGAGCCAGTTCGTGGTTCCATGCGAGGACGATCTAGCTAGACTGCATTAGCGGTCATCACCCTGGTTATGTTTTCCTTATCTGCATTAGTAGTCAGATAGATATATAAATGGTTCAGTTAGATAATCAATATTGAATGCTTATGACTTGTATGAGATGATGACTTATTATGCATGAGATTGGGTTTTAGTTTTGATTATTAGTATCTGATTCGGATTTTTTCTTCGTGTGGGTGTCTACCCTTCGTGGTAGCTGATTTTCAAAATGATGTTCCGTGTGGGAACAGTTTTCAAAGGTTTTTCTTGGATTCTTCTATTGAAAATAAAGCTTTCGAGTGGGAAGCACTTTTAATAGGATGCTTGTTGTACTGTGCATTGCATCATCCTTCGCTTAAGGAGTGCTTAGAAGCATGTTGGTATAGCTGAATGCAAATGTACTCTATGTTGTATTGTATGGATTATCGTGAATGTAAATGTGATTGTGATCCTGTTGTATGTTGTTGGTACGCCGTGCAAATACAGGGGAGACTCTGTCCGTGTAGACAGAGGTGCCTGTATTTGTGGCGGGTCTGTTCACTGCGCGGGCTAGACTTTCAAAAAAAAAAATTTGACCCGTTTTCCGCATTTAAACTAGCCCGGGGCGTGACAGGTGTACTCCAATGAGGGGCAAATTGGTAATTGCAATAACTTAGTGCTAAAGCAATTTTCTTTCATTCCCTCATTCACTTTCACCCTTCTTATGAGAAAAGCTCTTTCTCTCTCTAAACCCTTTTCCTCATATCTCTCCTTTTCTCTCTAGTGATCTCTCTAAGAAGAAGGGACTAGTGGAGAAAAGGTTGCTTGGAGGTGAAGCTTACCTCTTGTGCACATCAAGCTTGGAAAGAGCTTTTGATTAAGGTGAGTTTCTTAGGGTTTGAGCTTAGGGTTTGGTTATGAGCTCTTTTTGTAGTTTCTTTGGAAACCCTAGATGATCCTAGCTTTGGCTGATCATGTTGCACCGAGAAACTTCGGTGTTCTTGAAGTTATGTGAAGCCTAAGATTTTATTTGGGGATGCTTATAGATATGATAATTCTTGTGAAATTGATCTTGTATTTCCCTAATTGAAGGGTTAATCGACGCGTTGAACCGCTCCGCTTGAGTTTTCGTCGAGTCTACGGCGACCAATTGCGAGAAAACACTATTTTGGCTTCGTTTGCCGCAGTCGAGAGTAATCGACGCGAATAAATTGCGCAACTTGGTTTTTCCACTTCACGACATCGACTCGAGGTGGGGGGTACTATCCGAAGTAACAGAATTTCATTCTATGTCTAAGCGCCATTAATTGGTCATGTAGCATTATTGTAGCACCATTCATTGTACCTATGGTTGAGAATCATATGAGCTTATGGAATTAATAGTTACATGTTCTAGAATGAGAAATGGACTCTATGTTTGCATGACATCACGATGCATGTATGTAGCATGACACCAATATGTATGTTGCATGTTGCCAAGATAGAGATATATTGTTGCATGAGATAAAGATGGACATATGCATGTTATGAGAATTCTAGATTTGAATGTGAACTAGATGAGGACATACATGGACTTGCACGTAGTGGCATTAGTTGTGTAAACCTTGGGCATTAAAGAGAATTGAGTTAATTGCATATGTAGTTTGATATTGAGTATCAAGCTAGTGTTGAGCATAGCCTGACATGAGACTGATTGGGATTTGGTGAGGTCCCTAGATGTTGTCCCACCGGTAGGTGGAAAGTCCTCAAGTTGGAGGGCGGATCATACTCACACAGTCTGTTGTTGGCTCTTGGAGATCACGACTCCCAAGCCGTGAGCTTCATAGTGTCACGTTAAAGCGGGTGTGAGGGCCCCAGGGAGCCCTCCCCGGCAGACAGTCACGGTGGCTGGCTTATGAGTGAAAGACCTCTTCCCCACATGACTTAGTGTGGTGAGTTGTGGCTCGGCCTATGGGCAAGCCGGTGCAATTGGGTCAAGGCATAAATTATGGATTAAGTAGATGGCATTTCATACATAGTGCATCTAGTAGAAGTTTGACATGTTGATATTGGTAAAGGCATAGTAGATACCATTGTAGCATGATATACATTGAGCAAGTAGACTTATTGTTGTTACTTACTACTTGTTTATTTCCTTATCATATTGACCCTTTCTTGTCTCTATGCCTTCTTAGACATGAAAAAGTCGGCGTGGTCGGTGGTCGAACCCACTGGAAACTTTATCTAGTTCTCACACCCTGTTTTGCAGAGCTTCCGCCGAGTACGTCGGCGCAAGACCGCGGCAAGGGCGTAGCGCCCTAGGTAGTGGACTTCCCGTGTATAGCTCCATGTCCATGGTTGTTTATAGTTCATTTTGAGAAATGAAACTTGTTAAGGTTCATTTTGTAAGATGTATAAATGTAAAGAGTTGAAAGAATGTAAAGTGGATGTGTAAATGTAATAATTGTAAAGGTGAATACATGTAAAGTGTAAATGTTTAGTTGTTAAGTTATGTTTACCTCTCTCGCATGTGTTGATGCCCTCGCGCATATTGTGTATTTGTTGAAATTTCTGGGTGAAATTCATTGTACATGATGTTGCTTACGCCTTGGGCAGACAGAAAAAACTTTGTTCATTCGGCGGTCTGTGTGCGGGTCCGAGCCGACCAAATTAGCGGCCTTGGGGCGCGACAAATTGGGGTGGTATCAGAGAGAGGAGATGTCTATGAGGACCTAGGAACCCTTAGGATGGTGACCATAAGGACTTAGACACGTGAGAGACGGTGATCTATGTTTTGTGGCGGAAGTGAAGTTGATTGGGTCTAGTTGTTAGTATATCTCTAATAGTTGCTAGAGATGGATTCAAGGTGTTATTTATTCTCGACTCGAGGAGGTTATGTTGGCGGCCGACAACATAACACCTAGGGAGGAGAATGAGTACCCTTGTGTCCTTTCGCCTAATTTGATTTTGTTTGCTTACGTTCTTGAATCGCATGGTCTTGTGGGTTTAAGTGATTAACCCAAGTGTTGTGTTTCAGGTCCCCGAGGAAAAGGCTTTGAAAAGATGTCGACTCCGGTACCGCCTTCTGAGGTGCCCGAGCGGTCCGACTCCAGTGAGGTCATGGAGTTGCGGGACCAGGTAGCGGCGTTAATCGGGGTGGTGCAGAGGCAGGCCAAGGCCTCTCAACTGCAGGCTGAAGCTTCACAGCGGCAGGAGGAGCAACTAAAGAAGCTTCAGGAGTTGGTGTCGCAACAGGCGGCAGCAGCGGCACAAGCTAGTCGTGAACCGCCCGCGCCTTCGACACATGCGCCGAATTCCACTGAGGGAGTGGACGCGCCTGCCGTGCCAGTGACGGCGCGTCATGGTCCGATGAGTGCTCCTCCGGCCGCTTCTGGCTCCTCGGTCCCCGATGTAGCGGCCGTGGATGCGGAAAGAGAGCGAGCGCTTGCGGCTTTGACGACTTTTAAAAAGTTTAATCCGTCAACGTTCGATGGTGAAACGGTGGACCCATGGGTGGTGGAGTCTTGGATCGCTTTGATGGAGACCCTGTTCGAGGACATCTATACCCTCGAACATGATAAGGTGCATTTGGTCGTTCATTGCTTCGAGAAGTCAGCTCGAGTATGAAGGCAGGGAGTAAAGAGAGATCGATCCCCGGATCTTCCTCCAGTCACTTGGGATGAGTTTCGGGGCCTTGTCTTCACCGCCTACTTCCCCAACAGTGTGAAGTGGAAGATGAAGGAGGATTCCACAAGTTGAAGTAAGGAAATCGCTCTGTGAGGGAGTACGAGCGGGAGTTCTCGCACATAGTGAATTGTATCCCGTATGTTGTGCGGGATGACAAGGACAAGGCGGAGTGCTTTGAGCGAGGACTTCGGCCCGAGATCTTTCGAGTGGTACATTCTTTCAAGCTCCAAACATTCGCCGAGGTATTGGACCGTGCCCTATGGGTTGAGCAGGGCAATGTGATCGCGCGCGAGGAGCGCGAGGCGTTTGAGACGGAGAAAGGAAGGAAGCGACCTCCGGGTGATGCTGGGGGGCAGTCAAGCTCTAAGAGGCCCCCTAGGGACCCGCGGACTCGAGTGAGGAACCGTCGACCTCCCCGCTGCGTCATTTGTGGCGGAAATCATTTGCCTCGGGAGTGTGGGCAGCAGCAAAGAAGATGTTTCCGGTGCGGGCAAGCAGGGCATATGTGGCGTGATTGCCCAAGAGGTGGATCTCCGGCCCTGTCATCTGCTTCTGTTCCATCGGCTCCTAGGCAGTTTGCGGGAGCTCTGTCTACTATGTCATATGGGCGAACTCCGATGTCGCGTCCAGTGGAGGGATCTCGATCGGCGCCCAGTGGCCGTGTGTTTGCGGCTCAGGTGGAGGAACCTGTCGTCGTCGACGACGTGGTGGCAGGTATTGTCCTAGTGCATGGAATTCGATGTTGCGCTTTATTTGACACGGGTGCCTCGCATTCATTCATGAGTAGGACATTTGCAATTACACATGGCATCGATATGGTAGAAAATATGCGGGCTAGTTGGGTTCAAGTCCCGGATCACACATTTTGCGTCACGGACATGTGTGTGGCCTGTCCTGTACGGATAGGTGATTGGATCATGCCGGCGGACTTATTAGTGTTGCGGCTATTGGAAGGGTTCGATCTTGTGCTAGGCATGGATTGGCTCTCAAGGTATTATGCAACCATCGATTGTGAAAGCAAGGTGGTGACATTTCGGGAGCCTGGGCAAGAGGAGTTCGTCTACCAAGGGTGTAGGAGCTCGCTCTTTGCTATAACGGTGACCACGTCGCGTGCAAGAAAATTGATTAATGCCGGTTGTGTGGCTTATTTGGCGATGGTGGTGGCGTGTCATAGAGAGTTTCCGGTGCTCGAGGATATCCCTGTGGTGCGAGAATTTCTGGATGTGTTTCCTGCGGAGTTGCCGGGAATGCCGCCGGACCGAAAAATTGGATTTGTGATAGAATTGGTTCCCAGGACTGCGCCAATCTCGAAGGCTCCATATCGAATGGCACCGGCCGAGTTGAAAGAGTTGAAGGCTCAATTGCAAGATCTTCTTGATAAGGGTTTCATCAAGCCAAGCGTATCGTCTTGGGGAGCCCCGGTGCTATTTGTGAAAAAGAAGAACGGCTCGCTGCGACTTTGTGTAGATTATCGCGAGCTGAACAAGGTCACCATTAGGAACAAGTACCCGTTATCTCGTATAGATGATTTGTTTGATCAATTACAAGGGTCTCGGGTGTATTCTAAAATCGATCTTCAGTCGGGATATCACCAATTGAAGATCAAAAAGGAGAACGTGCACAAGACCGCGTTTCGCACGCGTTATGGCCATTATGAATTCACGGTTATGCCATTTGGGCTCACAAATGCCCCGGCAGCATTCATGAATTTAATGAACCGTGTCTTCAAGTCCTATCTTGACCGATTTGTCGTGGTGTTTATAGACGACATCTTGCTCTATTCCCGTGGCGATGAAGAGCATGAAGAACACTTGAGGATTGTGCTCCAAGTCCTTCGGGAGGAGAAACTCTATGCAAAGCTGAAGAAATGTGATTTTTGGCTTCGGGAAGTCGCCTTCTTGGGTCATGTTATAACGGAGAGCCATATACTATCTTAGTACTTCTTTATTTATCAAAAATTGCTTTTCTCCATTTCTATTAGAGCCATTCTTGATCAGTGCATCTCTCATTGGTGTTTGATTCTAAAAAAATCTTCAAAATTGCTAATAGAAGGATGCAAATCAAACAATTTATAAGTTGAGGGGTGACAAAAGGTTAGGGGGTACCGACCGTCCCTATCGCAAGTGGCAAAGGGCTTGGTGGTTGGTACCCGAGGTCCCGAGTTCGAATCCTAGTTGATTCACATTTCTAGCTAAGTTTATTTCTAAAAAAAGAAATAAACGAAGCAGGTAGCGTGCTACCTTTCTTTCAAAAAAAAAAGACAAAAGGTTAGGGGGTCAATTTCAAAATAGGTTAAAGTTTAGGGGGTTTCTATACACATTAACCTTCATATAACAGTCCTTTGATTCTCCAATAGAAGTGCTAATAGAATTTTGAGCAACGCTACTTAATTATAAGGCTAAATATAAAGCTTGCACCTTAGCTATCAAAAGATCTACATTCTCCTATTAGTCTTATCAATTTTTGTTTATTTTCAATACTAAAAAAACTAAACCATAATCTTAGAATGAAAAAAGTGTAAGATTTACACCTCTATATATAGGGTGTGCATGTAGTATATTTTTTTTAAAAAAATTAGGTAAAAATATACAGTCCTTACATGAACTCAAGAATATTTGAAATTAAATATTTGAACATTACAATTTTAATATTACTGAGTAATTTTACAGTTCGAGATAGGTACTTAAATTCTAAAATTTTTAATCTAACCATCTATTATTTGAGTATTAATAAAATTTTTGATGGAATATCCCATCAAGAACCGGAATAGCAAGTGAGACTACATAATACTTCGTCCAAATATTACGAACACAGTAAAAATTGAATAGTAAAATCATTATTTTCAAAGTTCATGTACTTGCATTAAAATTGTTGCTAGGGCAAGCAGCTTAATAAAACTTGTTACAATTTAAATATCTATAGAAAATAAGCTATAGAATATTAGGTTAGATTTGTAATTTTTAGCTCTTTTAATTTTTTCTTTGTTGAGTCGATCATGGAAGCATATTGCAAGGTCCCTAAGTGAGAAATAATAAAAAAACTAATTAGTCAAGTTTATTGAAATATATAATGCAGAAAAATGAAGCTTTCCAAGCTGCAGCCATATACAAACTGACTTCTACAACAAATGCTATCCAAGAAAAGAAAGAAATCAACTACCGTACAACTCTGCACAATTTCACACTGATAAGATCCAAAATTGTTATTATTAGTATTATTTTTTCAGCCGCCGCCCTCCCCCAATTTGTTTAATTTAAAGACTTTGTTGATTATTAGCTATTAATTAATTTCTAATATGATTTTCTAAAATAATTAAAATTATTTGAAATGAATAAAATTAGTAACGCGTTTGACGAAATCTTCCAAAATAACTAAAATTATTTGAAATTTAATGAAATTACTAACGCATTTGACGAAATCTCCAATTTATTTGACCAAAATTATTTAATTTTAAACATTTTAAAATTAAAGAGGTGTCGATAAAAAAATTTATGTAGCGGAGGGACTATTTGGACTTTTTTACAAAATAACTTTATAAAATTTTATAATTTGCGAAATAATCCTGCCAAATTTATATTTGGCAAACTAACCCTCTCTCTTCGCCACGTAGGAGCCACGTGAAATTTTTTTTTCTAAACGCGGTGAATCGTTCACCGCATTCTCCCAAATTTTAAAAAGTTATTTTGTAAAAAAGTCCGACTATTTCATATTTGCCTATAATTGGGGGGTCTGTTTATACTGTACCAATAACAGCAGCTAGCCTGAAGCCTGAACTCGTTGTTCTGTCTTCGTGAGCCTAACCCCACTATTTTTTCTGAGGCACGTAATAGGAGAGCATGCCGTACATGGTCTGAAGAAATGAGAGAACAAAGAGCACGATAGCGGCTATCAGAGAAAGAGCGACCCACGTGTTAGGGCAGTACTGCAACATGAAGTTTCCCCAGCAGTTGCTGATTCGACTGTTGTGATGATCGGTCACGTCGTCATAAAGTCGGAGTAGAGTCTCGGGCATCTCGATATCTTCGGTCTCCCGATTCAAATCTGCGAAGAAGTTGACCACGTCGGCGTCCTTATAGTTGGTACCCGCAACTATCCCTCTCTCCCTCAACAGCTTCACGTCGTCCTCGCGCTGCAGCATGCAAGACATGCATGCCGTGTAGGCCGTGAAGCAAAGCACGCTGTTTGCCGGAGTCGCCTCGAACGCAATGAGGTTGCGGAAGATTTCTTTGTTGTAATTGGAAAGGTGCAAAGTGGGGATATTGATCACCCCGGTTAAGTATGTCAATCCGCGGTTGAATGTAATGTCTAGATAGCTACCCGAGTCTTTCTTCCTGAATTTTGTGGCAGATATTTTAAGCTCTGTAGCGCTAGGAATATATTTGTTTGAAGCATTCTCATTATGCCCTGTTCCAAAGTTCCTTGTTTGGGAGTCAATTTCGTATCCTTCCTTCGGTATCCGAGACCAGTGAAAAAGGTGTAGCAGATGGTGGAACTGATCAGGCGGTCCCCTACTCATTTGTTCTTCTTCTAGAAACCGAGGCGCTCCAATACTCGCTCCCGGTAATTCGTTCCTCGTGGGCCAGAGATCGGAAAGGGGGAGCAGATGCTGGAACCGAGCCACCCCCCTAGTCTTTACCTGTTCTTCGTTCTTCTTTCTTCCTAAATTTTGTTCTTCATTCTTCATGGGCCAGAGATCGTCGAAGCACGACAAAGCTAACTCTTCGATGGATTTGGATTTTGTAAAGTTAACACTGTCTTGAGGGAAGCAACGTAGCAGTATCTCGATGGTGAAGAACGGAATCTGGTTGTCGACCGTCAAAAAGTCGAGCTTGATCTGCTCCGAGTGTTGCATTACTTCTAGATGCAAAGCCATATACTCTATGTAGAAGCCATCGGGCAATAGCTCCCTCTTGGAGAATGCATCCATCACAAATAGTATGAAGGAACTGTCGAGCAAGAGCATTGTTCGGAATTCTTCGCTGCTCCATTCGCGTAAATCTCTGTCGTAGCAGCTGCGAACAACCTCTTCGTTCTCCTCCATCTCTTTGAGATACTTCTTTGTGTCGAGGCTCCAACACTGGACCATAAACCTAGTGATCTCCAACTTGTACTCATCGTCGAACTTCAGCTGGTTGTTGCCGTCGCGGTGGTACGGCCCAATCGCCACCACTATCGGCTCCGGGGGTTCTCGGCCATCTGCTTTGCGCTCGCGCTTGAAGATGGTTTGGGTAGCATCTCCGTAAATCTTTTTTAATAGCGCTTCCCCTTTCTCGAAAAGATCGTGGCCCTGATCAGTGAGTTTCTCCTCGAGCCATTCTACATTCTTCTTGCTGGTTCTTACCGTCCCAATCTCGACGTCGCCTGGGATCGACCAGCTACTATCACTCATGCTGCTACTACAAATCGATCTATTCACCGCAACAAATTAAGAAATATAGTAATTATTGGAAATTGAATTTTTATTTTGCCTTGCTTAGAATATATTACAGGCCTTCCCGAAATGCTGCTATGAGAAAATTCATGTAGCCTGTTAAATTGCTTGATTGAACAAGAGCTCAATTCTATTTCAGCAAGAGGATGTTTTGTGTTAGGTAAAACTATGAAAAATAATTTTTGGTTAAAAAAAAATACAATTCGGTATAAAAACAAAAACAAAAAACAAAGAGTCTAATAAATGTATGGAGAACCCTCACCTCTAGGCCATTCTGTAATAGCCCCTCAACTTTAATTTTTCGGATCAAGACTTCTTTGTACATAAATTTTAATTTTTGAAATTTAGTAATTTTAATTAAAAAAAAGGAGTTTATCATGCTGACAGGTGATTTCATCAAATTTAATAATTTAAATCACTTTGATTAAATAAAACTAGACTAGTTAATGATTAATGACTAATAAAGTCCACAAATGTGATAAAATTTTTGGCCAAACTCAATAAAAAAGAAATAGATTTTAAGGGGTCTCAATCAAAATATAAACATTGAGAGGTCTATTTTAGAATGGCCTATAGACAAGGGGGTCTGCATACATTTTTACCCAATCAAAATAAAGATCGCTTGGCATTTGGTTTTGAAGGAAAAGAAAAACTGCTTTTAGGTCATTGTTATTTGGTTTGATGAAAAAGAAAATTAAAAAATACCTATTTTTTTTCTCTTCTAATTGACAATATTCGAAATAAACCAACAATCTTTTTTTTTTTTTTTTTTTTTTTTTTTCAATATTGAGATCTTCTCAGCATTCAAACATTTTGATTCGAGCATCGATAGGTAAATAGAAGTCATTAATTCTAAGAAGTATTCTAATTTAAATTTCTAAAATAATTTAGATCAAACTAATTGAAACTTAGGAGGCCTAGTCCAAACAAATATATATATAGCTCACGGGTATATTCGAAATGATCAATAGTGGAGGGGTTTCTTCTGCATTTTTATCTTTTATTGCGGAGAAATGATACTCATATCTCACTGCTGAAAGCCAAAAAGAAAAAAGAGCCCCAAAAGCAAATATGTTATTCCTGAAAAAATACTATTTTAGTGCTTTTTCAAATAGCAAAACTACTTAAATAATATTTTATAGAATAGTACTGCACCCAGTTACAGGGCCAAACATACCGTCGATTAATCAAATTTCTAGAGGAATAGCCATTGATTGAAAATACTCTTCTTTCTGATAGTTATATCACATGCTATATTTCAAAGCGATTCTATTGTGCGTCATTTAAGGCTGCGTTTGGTTTGGGTATAAGTAAAAACTGCTTATTCCAGGAATAGGTACAAGTTGAGGTATAAGCAGGAACTAGACCAATTTTGCGTTTGGATGAAAATTGAATTATTCTTGTGAATAAAGTAAATGGTGTTTGGATGGTTAGATTGGAACAAGAGGAATAAGAGTTATAAATTTAAATTAAAAATAGTTTATCTAATTAATTAACATCAAAATATTAATTAAAAATAATTCAATAAATTAATAAATTTATTAGCTATAAATATTATAATAAATTAATAAAATAATAATTTAATAAATATAAATATTAGTTAATTAATTAGTAAATTATAGAAATAACTTAACTTTTTAATTAGTTAGTAAATTATTTTATTTAGATAATTAGTTAAAAATTAAATTGGTTGTAGTAGAAACTTGAAGCTTACGGAAACTAAGCTATTCCTGATCTAGACTAAGGTATTCTACTCCTATAAAAGCTCTTAAAAATATAGGAAAGGAAAGATTAATAAAGTATTCTACTTTTAGAAAACAGAGAATTTGCTGGAAATAGAGTGGTTTCATGGGAGAAAGACTCTTATTTCAGGCGTCTTTTATTTATAGTACTGCTACCAGTCTGCAGTTATCAGGCAACTCGCGTCGTAGGGAGCACTATAGTCACCTTTTTATTGGTCGCGAGAATTACTCCTACGTTTTTCGCTCACGTTTTCATCCATTCCCACCTAGGGGCTCTTCGTTTTTCAGCGGCTTTTGATGCACCACGTGTCATATCTTAATTCGTTCATATTACTTAAATACACGTGTCAAGCCACACCAGCTGGCAGTATTTTTTTTGTGCCAACAATATGTAACTCCCTTCTGTATAATAATAATAATAATAATAATAACTCTACATTAAATGCGACTCAGAACATGCAGACAATGCCACGCGGCATTGCCTGGGGAGGATTGGGCTTCTACAATAAGATAGATCATTGCAATTTGGTCCCCATAAAAGCTACAGCTAATCGCAATCTATACATCCATACCTCAAGCCCCCAAAACAAAAAAACACCGTAGTCGACAATGTCAAGATCAGGGAGGCTTATGTTGCGGTACGTTTATTCTTTGATGGGATTTCTCTTTTGTTGCTTAATTCGTGTAGTAAGTTTCTTGAGATAAAGTTCGACTGTAATTTTGTTGACATGTTAGATAATTTTTTTAGTTCAATCCAGAAATGCTATGACTTTTCATATTTCTTAATTAATATATAAGGGTATGACAAATGATCGTCAATTCAATCATGTTAGGAAATAAAAAGTTGATTAATTGCACAATACATCCTCCATGAGCACATTTTTAACGTTCATATAATTGGGAGGCAAAAGTTAATCTCTTTATATAACGAGAGTCGAAATACTATACCATTATAAATATGACTATTTTTATATTCATTAGTTATTTCCGATGGTAGAATTTTCGAATGGCCTTTTTGCATAAAAAATCCACTAGTTTTGGGCTTTTGCAAAATTGGTCCGCATTTTTCGTTTTTGCAGATTCGATCCGGATTTTTAGCAAACTGACCAAAATACCCTTGTTACTTTTTCTCTTTCTCTCTCCTCTTTTTTTTCTCTCTCCTCTTTTTTTCTCTCTTCTTTTTTCTTTATCGCTCTTTTTTTTTTCTCTTCGAAGAAGGCGGACGAGGCGGAGGCGGAAATGGCCCGCCTCGCCTCTGCCCCTCACGACCTCGCCCTCGCCCTCGCCCTCGCCCGCGCACCCCCGCCCTCCTCGCCTCAGACCCCGCCGAGGCCGCGCCTCACCGCGACTCTTTTTTTTTTTCCCTCTCCGACCCTCCTCCACCTGCCGCCACCGCCGGCGACGAAGAAGAAGTGCTTCTTGGGGCCGAGAAGCACGCCAGCGAGGGAGGGAAAAAATATAGTTACACTCCGGCGAGGGCGGTGGGTCGTGAAAAAAAAATTGTAAAGAAAAAAAATAAAAATAAAAAATATTATTTTCCTACTGAAAAGAACAAAAAAATAGAGAAAAATGAAGAAGATGATGAAATTACACTGTTAAAAAAAATTACACTGTTTAAAAAAATATTTGCACTGTTTTAATGAATGTTGCACTATTTAAGAGAGAAATTACACTCTTTTTAGATGAAATTTATACTCTTTAGGCCAAATTGCACTATTTAGAATAATGTTGCACCATTTGTTTCTCTTCCTCTTCTTCTTTCTTCTTCCTCTACTCTCCATCTTCATCCCCTTTCTCTCTCTCTTTCCTCACACTCCAAAATAATTTTGAACCGCTGCGGTCGAAGTCGGAGGAGGAGGAGGAGGAGCGGTCGTAGTCGCGGGGGTAGAAGAGGTAAACGGAGAGGAGGAAGCGGGAGGCGTCGGCGGCGGCGCGCGGGGTGGTGGTGGGCGGGGCGGGCGGGCGGGGTGGTGCGAGCGCAGGCGGCGCGGCGAGCGCGCGGGCGCGGGCGCGGGCGCGATCCCCCTGCGCCTCCTCTCCCCCCAGGACGCGCCCCCTAGGGGCGCGTGCGCGTGCGCAGGGGGCGCAGGGGGCGCGCTCCCTGGGGGCGTGCGCAGGGGGGAGCGCCCCCTGCGCCCCCTGGGGGCGCGTGCGCAGGGGGCGCTCCCTGGGGGCGTGCGCAGGGGGGAGCGCCCCCTGCGCCCCCTGGGGGCGCGTGCGCAGGGGGCGCACCATGCGCCCCCTACGCCCACCAGGTGGGGCGGGCGGGGGCCCAGGCCCGGGCCCGGGCGGGCGGGCGCAGCCCGCGCCTGCGCCTCCAGGGGCCGCAGGGGACGCGTCCCCTGCGGCCCCCGCGCCCCGCCGCCGACGTGCTCCCCTTCTCCCCGTTTTTCTCTTCGCCCCGCCGCGCCCTCGCCGCCGACGTGCTACTCCCCCGCTCGCCTCTCGCTCACCTTCGAGATTCTTGACCGCGGGAAGATGGACGAAAAATAAAAATACAACGAATGTGTAAAATAGTGCAATAAATGTTAAAATAGTACAACAAATGTGTAAAATAGTGCAACGAAGGTCAAAATAGTGCAACGAGTGTAATTTCTGTAATTTCTTTGCACTATTTGAGAAAAGAGTTGCACTCTTTAGGCCAACGTTGCACTCTTAGAAAATTTTACACTATTTTTTTTTCTCTTCTTCTACCTCGTTGCACTATTTCTTCTCGTTGCACTATTTCTTTGCACTCTTTCTTCCCAACCAAACTCGATCCGGTCACCTCCCTTTCCGGGCCACGCGGCGCGGGGCGGATTTCGAGGAAGCACTCGTCGAAGAGATAAACGGGGAGAAGGGAGAGGGGAGAAAGGGAGCACGTCGGCGGCGAGGGGCGGCGGGGCGCAGGGGGCGCTCCCTGCGCCCCCTGCGCTAGGGGGCGCAGGGAGCGCCCACTGCGCCAGGGGGGCGCGGGGGCGGGGAGCAGGGGGCGCGCGCAGGGGGCGTGTAGTACACTGAATTTCAGTGCATCGTACTGAACTTCTACAAATTGTAGAGTTCTAGTGAGAAAATGGCATAAGAGGCTATGTGCGAGGCTTCGACCAAGTTTAGGACTTATGCGAAGTGTTTTCGGCGCAAGAGAGGCGTGAAAACGGACTTCGATAAGTTAAAACTGCGAAATTTGTGAAGTCTGCATTGGATTCCAGTATGTGAATTCCAATACCGGAATTGGAGCTCTGGTACCGGTATGTGAGGAGGGTATACCGGAATGCCGTGGAGAAACCGAGAATCCCTGCTCTCGGGTTTGCGGGATTTCTCGAGGTATACCGGTATGCGAAATGGCATACCGGTATAGGATGCGCGAAACAGAAAACCCAGCTCTCGGGTTTGCGGGATTCCTTGAGGGTATACCGGTATGCGAAAATGGGATACCGGTATGTGATGGTCGAAACAGTGAGCCTTGCTCTCGGGTTTTGCGGAATCCCTGAGGTATACCGGAATGAGTACCCGTATACCGGTATGCAAAATGTACATACCGGTATACAATGCCCAGAGTGGGCTGGGTGTTGTGTTTTGATTGGAGAAGGGCATTTAGGTCTTTTCACATGCCATGGGGTATTTGAAAGGCAGGGAACACTCCCCCTTTCACAGGACCTTCTTCTCCACACTCCCCTCCCTCTCCTCTCACTTTCTCTCTCTAGAGATCTCTCCAAAAGCTTGGAGAAGTGGTGGATTGATCTTGAAAAAGGCTTCCAAAGGAGAAAAGAAGCTTATTGGTGCAAGAAGGAGCTTGGGGATTTCGTGATTAAGGTTAGTACCTCACGTTTTGGGTTCAAACCTTGGATTTAATCCTTTGAAATGAGGTTTTTGGGAACCCTTGGCAACCTAAACCACAAATGGTGGTTGTTTGGCCACGAAATCTAGGGTTTGGCTTGCATGCATGCAAACCCTAGGTAGAATGAGGGCTTTTGCAATGAAGGGTTCTAAAAATATTTGGACCTTCGATAATTGTAATTGAGGCATAGGAAATCATGTTGGAACACTTGATTTCGCATATTGAGATGGATTTAGGGTTCGTAATGAGTAACGAACCATTTTCTTGTAGAAGCTTGGGTTGAAGCAAGAACTCAAAGCTTGGACACTTAGGAGCTTGAAGAGTACAAGAAATTGGAAGCTCTTAAGGTGGGTTTTATGGTTACCGAAGTGATTAGGTCACTTCCATGTCTAGGGTAATTATCCATTTAAGAACAAAATGGTATATGTATGTGAACCCTAGGATTTGCATGTTGGCAATGGTAGAAATCATGATGGGTAGAACAATGAACTCCTATTGCATGATATGAATATTCAAGTATAATTCAATTATCTATACTTGTTTTATGGTTGCATGTGAGAATCTAACCTAATGTTGTTGAACATAGGTTGGAATATGTATGATTAAACCTAGTGTCATTGAACATAGGTTGGAACAAGTGACATTTAACCTAGTGTCATTGAACATAGGTTGGAATGTGTGAGAACTTAACCTAATGTTATTGAATATAGGTTGGAACATGTGAGATGTAAACCTAGTGTCATTGAACATAGGTTGGACATGTGATTGGAACCTAGAGTCATGGAACCTAGGTTGGTAAATGAGAAAGTAAGCCTAGTGTTATCAAACATAGGCGAGGCTTAGTGACTTGAACCTAAGATCATGAGATTTAGGTTGGCAAGTGAGAAATGTGAACGACGGGATGTGTGACGATTTTGCTATCCCGGGTAGGCGACGATTTCGCTACCATGCCATGAGTTGGCCATATTGAGACGGGATGTGTGACGATTTTGCTATCCCGGGTATGCGACGATTTCGCTACCATGCCACGAGTTGGCGGTGCCGACATGGATGTGCGACGATTTTGCTATCCCGGGGGTGCGACGATTTCGCTACCGCGCCATGGATTGGCGGTGTCGAAGGGGGTATGCGACGATTTCGCTATCCCGAGTATGCGACGATTTCGCTACTCGAATAGGAGGTGACGATTTCACTCCTCGAATGTTGAAACAACTATGGTGCGACGGCCATTCCGCAACCATAAGTAAATGACAAGTAAAAGAACTTAGTCAATGTGGAATATAGGATGAACCTAGGAGAGAATGATAAATTATGTTTCATTTTGGTTGCATCCTTTATGTTTATTTACTAAGCATGTAAATATTGTTGCATAGTTAAAATATATGATCTAACTTATGCATGTGGTGTTTCTTTGGACCTGGTGGGTCGAGCTCTTCCCTTGGGTGGCCTTACCCACTGGGAACTATGTTATAGTTCTCACCCCCCATTTTCCCAGGTCTTTCTTTCCGCGAGTGAGGCGGCGGAGCGAGGCAAGGGTTTGGCTTTGTAGATAGCGACCCTTCCATTTTGGTGATACATAGAGTTGTACCCCGAGCTTTGGACTATGATAGCATAGGGGATTTGTCATTTACATGTATAAACTTTGTATATTCCATATTTTGGAACATTTGTTGAATGGAATGAAAAAAAAAAGTTAGCATGTAAAGTGGAATGTGATGTTTAGGGTTTGATGTATGGATTGTTGATAGTTGCATGTTGGGCTTTTTTGTGCAACGTTCCTATTGGGAACCAGATAAGCTTGTGTTGGACCCTTTGGATTGGAAGCTTGTGGATATTGTGTAGCTACATGTTTATTTCTTTTGTTAGGGATAAGTAGAAAGGGCTTTGTAGTTGGCGTAGGAAACTGGTTGGCATGTACGCGCGTATCGGATTTGGGGACCTTTCCACCTATTTTGAGGTTAAATTGGGGGACATGTGGGCGTGTATTGACCTAGGGTGATTTGTATCATAGCATAGAAAAAACTTGTGATCTATGTGACCTTCTATGGAAAACATTGAAATGGAATGGAAAAAAAAGTTGAAATTATGAAAAGTGAGTGTGAAGTGTATAATTGTGAATGATGATGTAATAATGTAGAAGTAGAGCTTTTATGGTTGATGCTTTCCTTGTGCAACTCTTGTACTCCGTTCCTAGTTGGAAACATTGTGGATAAGCTTGTGTTGTGACGCCTTGGGGGGGGTAGAAAGGACTCTATCGGTTCGGCGGGTCTGGGGCATGCGCCCGTGCGGTTATCCTTTCCACCTAGTTGGTGTTAAAGGGGGGCGGCGGGGCGTGACAGACTGAGGTGGTATCAGAGCATAGAAACGGTCTAGGTTGACCTAAGAAACCCTAGGATGGAAATGACCTAGGAGTGTAGGCTCGTGAGTGACGAGATCTTTGATGTGGCGAAAGATAAGTGATTGGGTTATGTCCTTATGCCTCTAGTTGGAAATAGAGGTAGATTCGAGGTGTGTCTTATTCTTCACCAAGTGTGTTCATGTTGGCGGCCGACAACATGAAAACCAAGTGAGGGGAATAAGGACCCTTGTGTGGCTTTCGCCTAGATTGGGTTCACGTTTATTTTCGTGAAATGTTATGTTGCAATGACTTTGAATGTCATGAAATGACCAAAGTCCTTGTGTTTTCAGGATAATGGTACTTTGACGGCCTCCTAAGAGTGCTGGGCCCGGAGGATCGGGCGCGGCTCCCGAACAACTCGGGGAGGGCGAGAACTCGGCTCTTCGTAATGAGTTGACCGAGTTGATGGGCGTGGTTCGGCAACAGGCCGAAGCCATGCAACGACAGGAGGAGCAAATTAAAAGGCTCCAAGACGAGATGGCGCGGCAGACGGCTGCGACTAGGGAGGAGAGGACGGGAGTACCTCCGGCCTCTGCTTCGGCACCGGCCGAGGAGGTGACACCGGCGCCAGCCGTGGTGCCACCTGCGCCCCCGGCTGTGGCCGAGGGATCGGGTGCCCCTATACCCGATTCCGCGATGGAGGACGCGGAGCGAGAGCGCGCACTTGCGGCTCTTATGAGATTTAAAAAGTTCAACCCACCTATCTTTAGCGGGGAGAACGTAGATCCGTGGGACGTAGAAACATGGATCGACGCTATCGAGACGCTCTTCGAGGACCTTTATACCTTGGAGAGGGACAAGGTGCACCTCGCCGTTCATTGTCTAGAGCGGTCGGCGAAGGTGTGGTGGAAAGGGGTTCGGCGTGATCGACTCCCTAGCCTTCCACCACCGTCGTGGGAGGAGTTTCGGGGCATGGTGTTCGCCACCTATTTCCCCGATAGCGAGAAAAGAAAGCTTCAGGAGAGGTTCCGCAAGTTAAAACAGGGGAACCGCTCGGTACGCGAGTACGAGAGGGAGTTCTCGTACATCATTAATTGCGTGCCGCACGTTGTTCGCGGGGAGCTAGACAAGGTTGATTGCTTCGTGCGCGGACTTCGACCGGATATCTTTCAGGCGGTGCACGCCCTTAAGTTGCGGACCTTCGCGGAGGTCTTGGACCGTGCTCTTTGGGTGGAGCACGGGAATGCTTGTGCGCGCGAGGAGCGCGATTCTTGGGAGAAAGAAAAAGAAAAAGGGAAGAAGCGACCGGCGGGTGGCTCGGGTGGGCAATCTAGCTCTAAGCGGCCCCCGAAGCACTCGCAATCCCAAAATCAGCCTCGAGGGTCCCGACGGAACCGACCCCCGACCCCGTGCCCGATTTGTAGCGGCCCCCACGCCCCTCAGCAATGTGAACATCGTGAGGGCCGGTGCTACAAGTGCGGACAGCAAGGGCACCTGCGGTACAACTGTCCGATGGATGATGGCCGAGCACCGTCATCGGCATCGGCATTTGCGCCACCAAGGCAGCTTGCGGGCATCCCACCCGCGGCGATGTCGGCAGGCCGTGCACAGCCGCCGAGACCAGTAGAGGGCCAGCGGCCAGCACCCAGTGGACGAGTATTCGCCTCGCAGGTGGAAGAGCCTGCTACTCAGGAGGACGTCGTGGCAGGTATCGTGTTAATTAAAGGCATTCGATGTAGAGCTTTGTTTGATACTGGTGCATCGCATTCATTCATTGCTCGATCATTTGCTATAGCACATGGAATAGAAATCATAGATGCCACACATGCAAAAACGGTGCAAGTGCCTGAACACACTTTTTGTATACATCATGTGTGTATGGATTGCCCCGTGAGGATAGAAAATTGGATCATGCCAGCTGACTTGCTGGTATTAAATCGAATGAATGAATATGATTTGATCCTAGGAATGGATTGGCTCTCTAAGTATCACGCTACTATAGATTGTGAGAGTCGGATAGTGAAGTTTAAAGAGCCGGACACACAAAGAGTTTGTGTACCGTGGGTGTAAGAGTTCGCTCTTTGCTTCAATGGTGTCCACGTCGCAAGCAAGAAAGCTCATTGCTAGTGGTTGCATTGCCTACTTGGCGACGGTAGTGGATGACCGAAAGGAAGTGTTGGGACTTGAGGACATTCCTATAGTCCAAGAGTTACCGGATGTGTTTCCGACGGAGTTGCCCGGAATGCCACCGGATCGGGAAATAGAATTTGTGGTAGATTTGCTTCCGGGTACGGCGCCGATCTCTAAGGCCCCGTACAGGATGGCACCCGCGGAGTTAAAGGAATTAAAAGCACAATTGCAAGATTTGATGGACAAGGGTTTCGTGAAACCAAGTGTGTCACCTTGGGGAGCCCCTGTTCTATTTGTGCGGAAAAAGGACGGTTCGCTGCGGTTATGTGTGGATTACCGCGAGTTGAACAAAATGACCGTCAAGAATAAGTACCCGTTACCCCGAATTGATGACTTGTTCGATCAGTTGCAAGGGTCTCGGGTGTATTCAAAGATTGATTTGCAATCCGGTTATCACCAATTGAAGATCAAACCGGAGGATGTGCATAAGACCGCGTTTAGGACGCGGTATGGACATTATGAATTCACGGTTATGCCTTTTGGGCTTACCAATGCCCCGGCAGCGTTCATGGATTTAATGAACCGTGTGTTCAAACCACTATTGGATCAATTTGTGGTTGTGTTCATAGATGATATTCTTGTCTACTCTCGGAGTGAAGAGGAACATAGGGAGCACTTGAGGATTGTGCTTCAAGTTCTTCGGGAGAACAAACTATTCGCCAAGTTGAAAAAGTGCGAATTTTGGATCCGTGAGGTCGCTTTCTTGGGTCACGTAATTTCCGCAGGAGGAGTATCAGTGGACCCTATGAAAGTGGAGGCAGTCAAGGATTGGCCTCGCCCGACCAATGTCACGGAGGTGCGAAGCTTTTTGGGTCTTGCGGGATACTATCGACGGTTCGTGGAGGGATTTTCAAAAATCTCCGGTCCACTAACGCGTCTTACCCGCAAGGGAGCCAAATATGTTTGGAGCGAGGGATGCGACCAAAGCTTTAAGGAACTAAAGGAAAGGTTGACTTCGGCTCCGGTACTCGCCTTGCCGATTGCGGGGGAGGGTTTTGTGGTGTATAGTGATGCATCACATCGTGGTCTTGGGTGTGTGCTTATGCAAAGAGGACAAGTAATAGCATATGCCTCTCGACAGCTGAAGAGCTATGAGCAGAATTATCCCACCCACGATTTAGAGCTTGCGGCGGTAGTCTTCGCACTTAAGTTGTGGAGACACTATTTATACGGTGAGCATTGTGAGGTCTACACGGATCACAAAAGCCTAAAGTATTTATTCACTCAGAAAGAGTTGAATTTGAGGCAGCGGAGGTGGTTGGAGTTGATAAAAGATTACGACTTGACCATCTTGTACCACCCGGGTAGAGCTAATGTGGTGGCCGATGCGCTCAGTAGAAAATCCGTGGAGAACTTCGCGATTGAGATGACGGGACAAATGCCGTTAATCAAGGAAATGGGCCGGTTTGACTTGGAAGTCGTGGCCCCGGGCGTCTCCGCTAAACTTATGAGTCTCGAGGTGTGGCCGACCTTGTTGGAGCAAATAAAGGAAAAGCAATCCGGTGATCCGGAGCTCCAAAAGTTGCGGGGTACTATCGAGAGCGGGCATGCCGGTGATTATCATGTAGATTCGAGGGGCGCAATTCGATTTCGAAATCGATTGTGCGTGCCGAAGGTTGAGGACATTCGTAGGGAGATCTTGAAAGAAGCTCACACTTCTCCCTATGCGATTCACCCGGGCGGCACCAAAATGTATAAGGACCTCAAATTGCATTATTGGTGGCCGGGGATGAAACTTGATGTTGGACGCTTCGTGGCACAATGCTTAGTGTGCCAACAAGTAAAGGCCGAGCGTCGCTTTCCGGCGGGAAAACTACAAGGATTGCCCATTCCAGTTTGGAAGTGGGAAAATATCGCGATGGACTTTGTTGTGGGCTTACCTCGATCGCTAGGTGGCCACGATGCGATATGGGTGGTGGTGGATCGTTTGTCAAAGTCGGCACACTTTTTGCCAATCCACACCACTTGGTCGGGAGACAAGTTAGCCCAAGTCTACCTCGACGAGATTGTGCGGTTGCACGGGGCTCCGACCTCGATAGTTTCAGATCGAGATCCCCGTTTCACATCGCACTTTTGGAAAAGCTTGCAAGAAGCTTTGGGTACACGGCTCGATTTCAGTTCAGCATTTCATCCTCAAACTGACGGTCAATCGGAAATGACAATTCAGATTTTGGAGGATATGCTACGAGCGTGTGTGTTGGACTTCAAAGGTGTGTGGCCTACTCATCTACCGATGGCTGAATTTGCTTACAATAATAGCTATCAAGCTAGCATCGGTATGGCACCTTTTGAGGTTTTGTATGGAAGAAAATGCCGCTCTCCTATTCATTGGAGTGAAGTCGGCGAGAGGAGGGTCTTAGGACCGGACGTGTTGCGTGAAGCGGAGGAAAAGGTCCGCTTGGCACGCGAACACTTATCGACGGCGCAATCTAGACAAAAGAGTTATGCCGATCGACGTCGACGAGATTTGGAGTTCGCGGTAGGAGACCGCGTCTTCTTGAAAGTGTCACCCATGAGAGGGGTGAAGCGATTTGGTGTTCGGGGTAAGTTGAGTCCCCGTTACATTGGACCTTATGAGGTTTTGGAGCGTGTGGGATCCGTGGCATATCGGCTAGCTTTGCCGCCAAAACTTGCGGGGGTACACAATGTGTTCCATGTATCGACCCTCCGCAAGTATGTATATGATCCAGCGCACGTCCTCGAGTATGTACCTATGGAGCTTCACGAGGATATGACTTATGAGGAGTTTCCCTTGTGTATCATGGATCGCGAGGTGAAAAGTTTAAGGAACCGTGAAATTCCTTATGTGAAAGTACAATGGACAAATCACGGTGAGCGCGAGGCTACATGGGAATTGGAAAGCTCGATGAAAGAGCGGTTTCCTTACCTCTTCGCTGAGTCCAGCTGAGGTATGATTTGAGTTTCGCGGCCGAAACTCTCTTTAAGGGGGGTGGAATGTAGTACACTGAATTTCAGTGCATCGTACTGAACTTCTACAAATTGTAGAGTTCTAGTGAGAAAATGGCATAAGAGGCTATGTGCGAGGCTTCGACCAAGTTTAGGACTTATGCGAAGTGTTTTCGGCGCAAGAGAGGCGTGAAAACGGACTTCGATAAGTTAAAACTGCGAAATTTGTGAAGTCTGCATTGGATTCCGGTATGTGAATTCCAATACCGGAATTGGAGCTCTGGTACCGGTATGTGAGGAGGGTATACCGGAATGCCGTGGAGAAACCGAGAATCCCTGCTCTCGGGTTTGCGGGATTTCTCGAGGTATACCGGTATGCGAAATGGCATACCGGTATAGGATGCGCGAAACAGAAAACCCAGCTCTCGGGTTTGCGGGATTCCTTGAGGGTATACCGGTATGCGAAAATGGGATACCGGTATGTGATGGTCGAAACAGTGAGCCTTGCTCTCGGGTTTTGCGGAATCCCTGAGGTATACCGGAATGAGTACCCGTATACCGGTATGCAAAATGTACATACCGGTATACAATGCCCAGAGTGGGCTGGGTGTTGTGTTTTGATTGGAGAAGGGCATTTAGGTCTTTTCACATGCCATGGGGTATTTGAAAGGCAGGGAACACTCCCCCTTTCACAGGACCTTCTTCTCCACACTCCCCTCCCTCTCCTCTCACTTTCTCTCTCTAGAGATCTCTCCAAAAGCTTGGAGAAGTGGTGGATTGATCTTGGAAAAGGCTTCCAAAGGAGAAAAGAAGCTTCTTGGTGCAAGAAGGAGCTTGGGGATTTCGTGATTAAGGTTAGTACCTCACGTTTTGGGTTCAAACCTTGGATTTAATCATTTGAAATGAGGTTTTTGGGAACCCTTGGCAACCTAAACCACAAATGGTGGTTGTTTGGCCACGAAATCTAGGGTTTGGCTTGCATGCATGCAAACCCTAGGTAGAATGAGGGCTTTTGCAATGAAGGGTTCTAAAAATATTTGGACCTTCGTTAATTGCAATTGAGGCATAGGAAATCATGTTGGAACACTTGATTTCGCATATTGAGATGGATTTAGGGTTCGTAATGAGTAACGAACCATTTTCTTGTAGAAGCTTGGGTTGAAGCAAGAACTCAAAGCTTGGACACTTAGGAGCTTGAAGAGTACAAGAAATTGGAAGCTCTTAAGGTGGGTTTTATGGTTACCGAAGTGATTAGGTCACTTCCATGTCTTGGGTAATTATCCATTTAAGAACAAAATGGTATATGTATGTGAACCCTAGGATTTGCATGTTGGCAATGGTAGAAATCATGATGGGTAGAACAATGAACTCCTATTGCATGATATGAATATTCAAGTATAATTCAATTATCTATACTTGTTTTATGGTTGCATGTGAGAATCTAACCTAATGTTGTTGAACATAGGTTGGAATATGTATGATTAAACCTAGTGTCATTGAACATAGGTTGGAACAAGTGACATTTAACCTAGTGTCATTGAACATAGGTTGGAATGTGTGAGAACTTAACCTAATGTTATTGAATATAGGTTGGAACATGTGAGATGTAAACCTAGTGTTATTGAACATAGGTTGGACATGTGATTGGAACCTAGAGTCATGGAACCTAGGTTGGTAAATGAGAAAGTAAGCCTAGTGTTATCAAACATAGGCGAGGCTTAGTGACTTGAACCTAAGATCATGAGATTTAGGTTGGCAAGTGAGAAATGTGAACGACGGGATGTGTGACGATTTTGCTATCCCGGGTAGGCGACGATTTCGCTACCATGCCATGAGTTGGCCATATTGAGACGGGATGTGTGACGATTTTGCTATCCCGGGTATGCGACGATTTCGCTACCATGCCACGAGTTGGCGGTGCCGACATGGATGTGCGACGATTTTGCTATCCCGGGTGTGCGACGATTTCGCTACCGCGCCATGGATTGGCGGTGTCGAAGGGGGTATGCGACGATTTCGCTATCCCGAGTATGCGACGATTTCGCTACTCGAATAGGAGGTGACGATTTCACTCCTCGAATGTTGAAACAACTATGGTGCGACGGCCATTCCGCAACCATAAGTAAATGACAAGTAAAAGAACTTAGTCAATGTGGAATATAGGATGAACCTAGGAGAGAATGATAAATTATGTTTCATTTTGGTTGCATCCTTTATGTTTATTTACTAAGCATGTAAAAATATTGTTGCATAGTTATATATATGATCTAACTTATGCATGTGGTACTTCTTTGGACCTGGTGGGTCGAGCTCTTCCCTTGGGTGGCCTTACCCACTGGGAACTATGTTATAGTTCTCACCCCCCATTTTCCCAGGTCTCTTTCCGCGAGTGAGGCGGCGGAGCGAGGCAAGGGTTTGGCTTTGTAGATAGCGACCCTTCCATTTTGGTGATACATAGAGTTGTACCCCGAGCTTTGGACTATGATAGCATAGGGGATTTGTATTACATGTATAAACTTTGTATATTCCATATTTTGGAACATGTTGTATGGAATGAAAAGAAAAAGTTAGCATGTATAATTGTGGAATGTGATGTAATAGAAGTAGAGCTTTTATGGTTGATGCTTTCCTTGTGCAACTCTTGTACTCCGTTCCTAGTTGGAACATTGTGGATAAGCTTGTGTTGTGACGCCTTGGGCGGGTAGAAAGGACTCTATCCGTTCGGCGGGTCTGGGGCATGCGCCCGTGCGGTTATCCTTTCCACCTAGTTGGTGTTAAAGGGCCGGCGGGGCGTGACAGGGCGCGCCCCCTGCTCCCCGCGCCCGCCCGGGCCCGGGCCCCCGCCGGCCCCCCCGGGTGGCCCGCGCCCCTGCCGGCTGCGCCCGCGCCCGGCGCCCCCGCCGGCTGCACCCACGCCCACGCCCGTCGTCGTCCTCCTCCTCCTCCTTTGAGGCTTCCTCCTCGTCGTCGTGCTCCTCCTCCCCGCCTCCCTCCGGATTCCGAGTGCTTCCTCGAAATCCGCCCCGCGCCGCGCGGCCCGGAGAGGGAGGTGACCGGATCGAGTTTGGTTGGGAAGAAAGAGTGCAAAGAAATTGTGCAACGAGAAGAAATAGTGCAACGAGGTAGAAGAAGAGAAAAAAAATGGTGTAAAGTTTTCTAAGAGTGCAACGTTGGCCTAAAGAGTGCAACTCTTTTCTCAAATAGTGCAAAGAAATTACAGAAATTACACTCGTTGCACTATTTTGACCTTCGTTGCACTATTTTACACATTTATTATACTATTTTGACATTTATTGCACTATTTTACACATTCGTTGTATTTTTATTTTTCGTCCATCTTCCCGCGGTCAAGAATCTCGAAGGCGAGCGAGAGGCGAGCAGGGGAGTAGCACGTCGGCGGCGAGGGCGCGGCGGGGCGAAGAGATAAACGGTGAGAAGGGGAGCACGTCGGCGGCGGGGCGCGGGGGCCGCAGGGGACGCGTCCCCTGCGGCCCCTGGAGGCGCAGGCGCGGGCTGCGCGCCCGCCCGCCCGGGCCCGGTCCTGGGCCCCCGCCCGCCCCACCTGGTGGGCGTAGGGGGCGCATGGTGCGCCCCCTGCGCACGCGCCCCCAGGGGGCGCAGGGGGCGCTCCCCCCTGCGCACGCCCCCAGGGGGCGCAGGGGGCGCCCCCTGCGCCCCCTGCGCACGCGCACGCGCCCCTAGGGGGCGCGTCCCGGGGGGGGGGAGAGGGGGCGCAGGGGGATCGCGCCCGCGCCCGCGCCCCTTGCGCTCGCCGCGCCGCCTGGGCTCTCACCACCCCCCCGCCCGCCCGCCCACCACCACCCCGCGCGCCGCCGCCGACGCCTCCCGCTTCCTCCTCTCCGTTTACCTCTTCGACCTCCGCGACTACGACCGCTCCTCCTCCTCCGGCTTCGACCGCAGCGGTTTAAAATTATTTTGGAGTGTGAGGAAAGAGAGAGAGAAAGGGGATGAAGATGGAGAGTAGAAGAAGAAGAAAGAAGAAGAGGAAGAGAAAGAAATGGTGCAACATTATTCTGAATAGTGCAATTTGGCCTAAAGAGTGTAAATTTCATCTAAAAAGAGTGTAATTTCTCTCTTAAATAGTGCAACATTCATTAAAACAGTGCAAATATTTTTTTAAACAGTGTAATTTTTTCTAACAGTGTAATTTCATCATCTTCTTCATTTTTTTCTATTTTTTTGTTCTTTTCAGTAGGAAAATAATATTTTTTAATTTTTAATTTTTTTCTTTACAATTTTTTTTTCACGACCCACCGCCCTCGCCGGAGTGTAACTATATTTTTTCCCTCCCTCGCCGGCGTGCTTCTCGGCCCCAAGAAGCACTTCTTCTTCGTCGCCGGCGGTGGCGGCGGGGACGGCAGGTGGAGGAGGGTCGGAGAGGGAAAAAAAAAAGAGTCGCGGTGAGGCGCGGCCTCGGCGGGGTCTGAGGCGAGGAGGGCGGGGGTGCGCGGGCGAGGGCGAGGGCGAGGGCGAGGGCGAGGTCGTGAGGGGCAGAGGCGAGGCGGGCCATTTCTGCCTCCGCCTCGGCCGCCTTCTTCGAAGAGAAAAAAAACGAGCGATAAAAAAAAAAGGAGAGAGAAAAAAAGAGGAGATAGAAAAAAAAGAGGAGAGAGAAAGAGAAAAAGTAACAAGGGTATTTTGGTCAGTTTGCTGAAAATCCGGATCGAATCTGCAAAAACGAAAAATGCGGCCCAATTTTGCAAAAGCCCAAAACTAGTGGATTTTTTATGCAAAAAGGCCTTTTCGAATTGACGGTTCACACTGTTAAACATAATTTAAAATATTTAAATATTATAAAAAATTGAATTTTATTATTTTTTGGCATCATATACCTTTCAATCAAAGTGCCTCAAATTTGACAATTTTAACGTCCGGTGTGTAGCATTTACTAATTTAACAATGTAGAAAAATCGAAATTGGTTGAATTTTTATAGAAAATAGTATTGTCTATCTATATCAAGATCATTAACTCTGATTTTAAATTAAAGAATCCGATACTCTATTTTTAAGAGGCCGTTCAATTTCACCGCTCATTTTATACCCACTTGATAGATTGATAATTATAATTTTAAAAAATTACCAAAGTTAGTTTTTATATATCTTAAATGCTCTAGATCATGTTTAATATTGTAGCACTTTGAATTTCGGTGCGTTGTCTCGAACTTTACTAAATTTGATGAAGTTCGGAGAGAGCCGGTAATGGCTAGTGTGGAATTGGGTTCCGAAGGTTTCGGAACATTATGGGTGCGAGTGGGAACCCATAAATCGAAGATTTCGAAGAAAAGGACCTACCGGAGCAAAACTGCTCACGGGGTCCGGACCCTGGAAGCTGGCGTCCGGACAATGAAGTCTGCGGGCAGCTGCGGTCCGGACCCGGGCAGCTACGGTCCGGACCCGAGCCGATGTCCGAGATGGGGAACGTACGGGTTCCGGACCCGGGACTTGAGGTCCGGACCCGAGCGGGTCTCCAAGTTGGGGTGCGTACGGGTTCCGGACCCTAATGCCAAGGTCCGGACCCGGCCTGCGCACTGGCCAGTTATCAGTGCGGGGTCCGGACCCCATCTGCAAGGTCCGGACCCGGCTGGTGCAGAATGCCCAGTGAGGGGTATTTTGGTAATTTCGTGGGGGATTGGCTATATATAGAGGGCAGGGGTCCCTCTCCTTATTACTCCTCCATCTTCCTCACACTCCCTCTCCCTCTCCCTCACTTTCTCTCTCTAGAGATCTCTCCAAGGCTTGGAGAAGTGAAGGATTTGACCTTGGGAAAAGCTTCTAAGGTGGATTTGGAACTTCTTGGTGCAAGAAGAAGCTTGGGAGCTTGGGCTTTGAGGTGAGTTCTTGTGATATGGGGTTTAAACCTTGGATTCAATCCTTTAGCAAGAGGTTTTTGGAGACCCTAGGCAATCTAAACCACAAAACGTGGAGATTGGCCAAGAGATTTTTTGGTTTCACATGCATGCATGTGAAACCTAAGTAGATTTGGGGCTTTTGCCATGGGAGGTTCTAAAAATGTTTGAACCTTCGAGAATTGCCATTGAGGCATAGGAAATCATGTTAAAAAACTTGATTTCACATGTTGAGTTGAATTTAGGGTTCGTAACGAGTAACGAACCGTTTTCTTGTAGAAGCTTGGGTTGAAACAAGAACTCAAGGCTTGGACACTTAGGAGCTTGAAGAACACAAGAATTTGAAAGCTCTTGAGGTGGGTTTGTGTTTACCGAAGTGATTAGATCGCTTCCATGTCTAGGGTAAATATCCATTTAAAGATAAAATGGTATGTGTTCTGAACCCTAGAATTTGCATGTTGGCAAAGGTAAAAATCATGATAGGATGAATAATGAGATCCTATTGCATGATGTATATTACAAGTATAATTCAAATATTAATACTTGTTGCATGGTTGCATGTATGGTTAAACCTAGTGTTATTGAACATAGGTTAAACATGAGGCTAAACCTAGTGTTATTGAACATAGGTTGGACATGAGGATTAAACCTAGTGTCATTGAACATAGGTTTGACATGAGATTGGAACCTAGAGTCATGGAACCTAGGTTGATAATGAGAAAGTAAGCCTAGTGTTATTGAACATAGGCAAGACTTAGTGACTTGAACCTAAGGTCATGAGACTTAGGTTGGCAAGTGAAAAACGTGAAAGACGGGATGTGCGACGATTTTGCTATCCCGGGTAGGCGACGATTTCGCTACCATGCCATGAGTTGGCCGTATTGAGACGGGATGTGCGACGATTTTGCTATCCCGGGTAGGCGACGATTTCGCTACCATGCCATAAGTTGGCCGTATTGAGACGGGATGTGGGACGATTTTGCTATCCCGGGTAGGCGACGATTTCGCTACCATGCCATGAGTTGGCCGTACCGACACGGGATGTGCGACGAGTTTGCAATCCCGGGTAGGCGACGATTTCGCTACCTCGCCTTGAGTTGGCGGTGTCGAGAGGGGATGTGCGACGAGGTTGCTATCCCGGGTATGCGACGAGTTCGCTACCCATGCCATGCGGTGGCCGTGTTGAGAAGGGGTAAGCGACGATTTTGCTATCCCGAGTAGGCGACGACTTCGCTACTCGAACTCGGAGGTGACAATGTCACTCCTTGGATGTTGGAACAATTATGGTGAGACGGCGATTCCGAAACCATAAGTAAACGACAAGTAAATGAACTTAGTCAATGTGAGGCATAGGATGAACCTAGGAGAGAATGATAAATTATATGTCATTTGGTTGCATCATTTATGTTTATTTACAAGCATGTAAATAATTGTTGCATAGTTATATGTGATCTAACTTATGCATGTGGTGTTTCTTTGGACCTGGTGGGTCGAGCTTCTCTCTTGGGTGGCCTTACCCACTGGGAACTATGTTTATAGTTCTCACCCCACATTTTCCAGGTCCATCCGCGAGTGAGGCGGCGGAGCGAGGCAAGGGTTTGGCTCTTTAGATAGCGGCCCTTCCATTTTGGTTGTATGTAGAGTTGTACCCCTATTTTTGGAATATGATAGTATATGGGATTTACATTCTTGTATGAATGTTGTATATTCCATAGTTTTGGAACATAATGTATGGAATGGAAAAGAAAAAATTTGGGACATGTATATTGTGCCATGTGATGTAATAGAAGTAGAACTTCTTTATGTTGAAGCTTTCCTTGTACAACTCTTGTACTCCGTTCCTAGTTGGAACATTGTGGATAAGCTTGTGTTGTGACGCCTTGGGCGGATAGAAAGGACTCTATCCGTTCGGCGGGTCTGGTGCATGCGCCCGTGCGGTTATCCTTTCCACCTAGTTGGTGTTTGAGGCCCGGCGGGGCGTGACAGACTGAGGTGGTATCAGAGAGTAGAAACGGTCTAGGCTGACCTAAGAAACCCTAGGATGGAAATGACCCTAGGAGTGTAGGCTCGTGAGTGACGAGATCTTTGATATGGCGAAAGATAAGTGATTGGGTTATGTCCTTATGCCTCTAATTGAAAATAGAGGTAAATTCGAGGTGTGTCTTATTCTTCACCAAGTGTGTTCGTGTTGGCGGCCGACAACATGAAAACCAAGTGAGGAGAATAAGGACCCTTGTGTGACTTTCGCCTAGATTGGGTTCACGTTTATTTTCGTGAAACGTTATGTTACAAATGACTTTGAATGTCACGAAATGACCAAAGTCATTGTGTTTTCAGGATAATGGTACGTGGACGGCCTCCTTTGAGGGCTGGGCTCGGGAGAGCGAGCGCGGCTCCCGAACAACTCGGGGAGGGCGAGAACTCGGGTCTTCGTAATGAGTTGACCGAGTTGATGGGCGTGGTTCGGCGACAGGCCGAAGCCATGCAATGACAAGAGGAGCAGATTAAAAAGCTCCAAGACGAGATGGCGCAGCAAGTGGCTGCGGTTCGGGAGGAGAGGTCGGGAGTACCTCCGGCCTCTGCTTCGATACCGGCCGAGGAGGTGACACCGGCGCCGGCTGTGGCGCCACCGGCATCACCGATGGTAGCCGGTGGGTCGGGTACTCCTATGCCCGACTCCGACATAGAGGATGCGGAGCGAGAGCGCGCACTTGCGGCTCTTATGAGGTTTAAGAAGTTCAACCCGCCTATCTTCAGCGGGGAGAACGTGGATCCATGGGATGTGGAAACCTGGATCGACGCGATGGAGACGCTCTTCGAGGACCTCTATACCTTGGAGAGGGACAAAGTGCATCTCGCCGTTCATTGCTTGGAGCGATCGGCGAAGGTGTGGTGGAAGGGAGTCCGACGGGATAGACTCTCTAGCCTTCCGCCACCGTCATGGGAAGAGTTTCGGGGTATGGTGTTCGCCACCTATTTCCCCGATAGCGAGAAAAGGAAACTTCAAGAAAGGTTCCGCAAGTTGAAACAAGGGAACCGTACGGTGCGCGAGTACGAGAGGAGTTCTCGTACATTATTAATTGCGTGCCGCATGTTGTCCGCGGAGAGTTGGACAAGGTCGATTGCTTCGTGCGCGGGCTTCGACCGGAGATCTTTCGGGCGGTTCACGCCCTTAAGCTTAAGACCTTTGCGGAGGTCTTGGACCGTGCTCTTTGGGTGGAGCACGGGAATGCATGTGCGCGCGAGGAGCGCGAGTCTTGGGAGAAAGAAAAAGATAAGGAGAAAGGAAAGAAGCGACCGGCGGGTGGCTCGGGTGGGCAGTCTAGCTCTAAGCGGCCCCCGAAGCACTCGCAGTCGCAAAACCAATCGCGGGGGTTCTGACGGAATCGACCCGCAACACAGTGCCCGATTTGTAGCGGCCCCCACCACCCTCAGCTGTGTGACTATCGTGAGGGCCGGTGCTACAAGTGCGGACAGCAAGGGCATATGCGGTACAATTGCCCGATGGATGATGGCCGAGCACCGTCGTCGGCATCGGCATTTGCATCGCCGAGACAGCTCGCGGGCATCCCACCCGCGGCGATGTCGGCAGGCCGTGCACAGCCGCCGAGACCAGTGGAGGGCCAGCGGCCAGCGCCCAGTGGGCGGATATTCGCCTCTCAGGTGGAGGAGCCTTCTGCCCAGGATGACGTCGTGGCAGGTATTGTGATAATTAAAGGCATTCGATGTAGAGCTTTGTTTGATACTGGTGCATCGCATTCATTCATTGCTCGATCATTTGCTATTGCACACGGAATAGAAATTATAGATGCCACGCATGCAAGAACTGTGCAAGTACCTGAACACACTTTTTGTATACATCATGTGTGTATGGATTGCCCTGTGAGGGTTGAAAACTCGATCATGCCAGCTGATTTGCTGGTATTAAATCGAATGAATGAATATGATTTGATCATAGGAATGGATTGGCTCTCGAGGTATTATGCCACTATTGATTGTGAGAGCCGGATAGTGAAATTTAAAGAACCCGGGCATAAAGAGTTTGTGTACCATGGGTGTAAGAGTTCGCTCTTTGCGTCGATGGTGTCCACGTCGCAAGCAAGGAAGCTTATTGCTAGAGAATGCATTGCCTACTTGGCGACGGTAGTGGATGACCGGAAGGGAGTGCTGGGACTTGAGGACGTTCCTATAGTCCAAGAGTTCCCGGATGTATTTCCGACGGAGTTGCCCGGAATGCCACCGGACCGGGAAATAGAATTTGTGATCGATTTGCTCCCGGGTACGGTGCCGATCTCTAAGGCCCCGTACAGGATGGCACCCGCGGAACTGAAGGAATTGAAAGCACAATTGCAATATTTAATGGACAAGGGTTTCGTAAAGCCAAGTGTGTCGCCTTGGGGAGCCCCTATTCTATTTGTGCGGAAAAAGGACGGTTCGCCGCGGTTATGTGTAGATTACCGCGAGTTGAATAAAGTGACCGTCAAGAATAAGTACCCGTTACCCCGAATTGATGACTTATTCGATCAATTGCAAGGTTCTCGGGTGTATTCAAAGATTGATTTGCATTCCGGTTATCACCAATTGAAGATCAAACCGGAGGATGTGCATAAGACCGCATTTAGGACGCGGTATGGACATTATGAATTCACGGTTATGCCTTTCGGGCTTACTAATGCCCCGGCAGCGTTCATGGATTTAATGAACCGTGTGTTCAAACCACTATTGGATCAATTCGTGGTTGTGTTCATAGATGATATTCTTGTCTACTCTCGGAGTGAAGAGGAACATAAAGAGCACCTAAGAATTGTGCTTCAAGTTCTTCGAGAGAACAAGTTATTCGCCAAATTGAAAAAGTACGAATTCTGGATCCGTGAGGTCGCTTTCTTGGGTCACGTAATTTCCGCAGGAGGAGTATCTGTGGACCCTATGAAAGTAGAGGCAGTCAAGGATTGGCCTCGCCCGACCAATGTCACGGAAATACGAAGCTTTTTGGGTCTTGCGGGATACTATCGGCGGTTCGTGGAGGGATTTTCAAAAATCTCCGGTCCACTAACGCGTCTTACCCGCAAGGGAGCCAAATATGTTTGGAGCGAAGAATGCGACCAAAGCTTTAAGGAGCTAAAGGAAAGGTTGACTTCGGCTCCGGTACTCGCCTTGCCGATTGCAGGGGAGGGTTTTGTGGTGTATAGTGATGCATCACATCGTGGTCTTGGGTGTGTGCTTATGCAAAGAGGACAAGTAATAGCATATGCCTCTCGACAGCTGAAGAGCTATGAGCAGAATTACCCCACCCACGACTTAGAGCTTGCGGCAGTGGTCTTCGCACTCAAGTTGTGGAGACACTACTTGTACGGGGAGCATTGTGAGGTTTACACGGATCACAAAAGCTTAAAGTATTTATTCACTCAGAAGGAGTTGAATTTGAGGCAGCGGAGGTGGTTGGAGTTGATAAAAGATTACGACTTGACCATCTTATACCACCCCGGTAGAGCCAATGTGGTGGCCGATGCGCTCAGTAGAAAATCCGTGGAGAACTTCGCAATTGAGATGACGGGACAAATGCCGTTAATCAAGAAAATGGGCCGATTTGACTTGGAGATCGTGGCCCCGGGCGTCCCCGCTAGACTTATGAATCTCAATGTATGGCCGACCTTGTTGGAGCAAATAACAGAAAAGCAATCCGGTGATCAGGAACTCCAAAAGGTGCGGGGTGCTATCGAGAGCGGGCGCGCCGGTGATTATCGTGTAGATTCGAAGGGCGCAATTCGATTTCGAAATCGATTGTGCGTGCCGAAAGTTGAGGACATTCGTAGGGAGATCTTGAAAGAAGCTCACACTTCTCCCTATGCGATTCACCCGGGCGGCACCAAAATGTACAAGGATCTCAAACTTCATTATTGGTGGCCGGGGATGAAACTTGATGTGGGACGCTTTGTGGCGCAATGCTTAGTGTGCCAACAAGTGAAGGCCGAGCGTCGCTTTCCGGCGGGAAAACTGCAAGGATTGCCCATTCCGGTTTGGAAGTGGGAGAATATCGCAATGGACTTTGTTGTGGGCTTACCTCGATCGCTAGGTAGCCACGACGCGATTTGGGTGGTGGTGGATCGTTTGTCAAAGTCGGCACACTTTTTGCCAATCCACACCACTTGGTCGGGAGACAAGTTAGCGCAAGTCTACCTGGACGAGATTGTGCGGTTGCACGGGGTCCCGACCTCGATAGTTTTAGATCGAGATCCCCGTTTCACATCGCATTTTTGGAAAAGCTTGCAAGAAGCTTTGGGTACACGGCTCGATTTCAGTTCAGCATTTCATCCTCAAACTGACGGTCAATCGGAAAGGACAATTCAGATTTTAGAGGATATGCTACGAGCGTGTGTGTTGGACTTCAAGGGTGCGTGGCCTACTCACTTACCGATGGCTGAATTTGCTTACAATAATAGCTATCAAGCTAGCATCGGTATGGCACCTTTTGAGGCCTTGTATGGAAGGAAATGCCGCTCTCCTATTCATTGGAGCGAAGTCGGCGAGAGAAGGGTCTTAGGACCTGATGTGTTGCGTGAAGCGGGGGAGAAGGTCCGCTTGGCACGCGAACGCTTATCGACGGCGCAATCTCGACAAAAGAGTTATGCGGATCGACGTCGACGAGATTTGGAATTTGCGGTAGGAGACCGCGTCTTCTTGAAAGTATCACCCATGAGAGGGGTGAAGCGATTCGGTGTTCGGGGTAAGTTGAGTCCCCGTTACATTGGACCTTACGAGGTCTTGGAGCGTGTGGGATCCGTGGCGTACCGGCTAGCTTTGCCGCCAAAACTTGCGGGGATACACAATGTGTTCCATGTATCGACACTCCGCAAGTACGTATATGATCCGGCGCACGTCCTCGAGTATGTGCCTCTGGAGCTTCATAACAAAATTCAATATAGTGCTCAACTTACTATATAACGTCTAGCTGACCCAGTCCTTTCATACACTAACTATAGGACCATGTTAATCTACACTCTTCGGTTCCTCATATCCCTCCCCTTACCACATTTAAAATTTTCCTACACTTATCGAATAGATGTAACTCTTCCGCCACTTTGTTCACCCCTCGATGTTCATATAACTTCACCTACCAAATACCTTAATATGTCTGTCAGACTCAATACACTCTTCCCTCCGCACATATACTCCTACATCACCATCACAATTTCCTAATCCTAAATTTATTAATATCTATAAATCTAAACATATACATTCTCCTGACCCCTCCACCCCCCCCCTCTGGACTTCCTCCTCCCCCCCCCCCCTGTTACCAATTACACATCAATTTGTCCTCGTCCCCCACACTCCTCCCTCCCTCTTCCCTATCCCCCTCTACCCCATCGCTCGTTCACCCGTCCGCTAATTCCTACTTCACCCCTGTGTAACCCAGTCCCACGCCGCCCCCTTCTTGTCAGTGCTCGTATGTCCTTCCCCACCCTATAGTTGTCCGCTCACCCCCCCCAACTCCCCCCTTACCCCCTGAGATCCCCCCCCTCACCCCTGAGATCCTTCCTTCCTCCTCACCCAATTCTCACCCGGCCCCTCTTGATCTCTCCTCAAACTCCCACCCCTGCTTTCTATCGATGATTCACCCCCCACCGTACTTATCCTCAATTATTTGAATGGGAGGCATATTATTATCGTTCCTAGGGGAATCGAACCGACAATCCAGAGCCATGTCCATGTAGATCTCTCATGCCACACCCCACCGCATAATGATTGGTCGCGACGGATCTTTTGGCCTCGATCCGATGGAGTGTCGCTCAGCGGTAATGTCCCTACCCCCCCTACTGCGAGTCCCCCCCGACATGTAAGTCTCTCCTCCCCTCTCCCCTCACCAGCTCGAGCCCCACCTCCCCCCCTCGCATCGGGAGCATCCGGTCCTATCCCCCCCTCTGTAGACCCATTTCGAGGTAACCAGTCCCCCCCCGATATCCCCACAGACCCCTCCCCCACCTCCTTCACCTGATCCCACCATTGACCTGAAACCTGTGCCCATACCCACACTCCCGGCTGTGACCCCCCCCCTCCCTCCCCCCCCCCCCCCCCCCCCCCCCCCTCCACCTCCTAGCCCTACCCCACCCCTAGAGCCCTCTAGTTCCCTCTCCCCCCCCCCAGACCCCCCCCTCCCTCCCTTCATCCAGTCTTCCTTTTTCCCCCCCCCCCTAACTCCTCATTGCTACTCTCCTGTCTCTACCGTCATACCCCTATGTGGGAGCTCTCCAGTTTTACGCCTCCACCTCACAAAATCTCGGGATCATTACATATCCGCCCCCCCCCCCGCCAAAGTATGATAAATAGCTCGTGTTGGTAGATCCTCCTGTGCCCCCAGGTCCGGGACTCCCATCTCCACCCTCCGGACCCCTTCCTCTCCTTCCCCAATCCAGTGATGTGACTATTTTGGTTAAACTCTCCCACTCCAGGCCCTATCTCTAGAGTTCCCAAGTAATCCCCACACCCCACTTACTCCACCATTTACCCCACCTCCCACTCCCTTCTCCTCCCCTGACTTCCCACGCCCATTATCTACACCACTATCTCATACTAAGTAATGCGCCTTGATACTTTTCAATGTTGATTATCTCCACTAGACCTGTTGTTTCTCGAACGTGAACCTATGCAACATATCTACCTCGCCTTAATGTAGAATGTACCTACTAAAATGTTCTAGCAATTGCGTATGATACTATTATTTCATTTAATAATCAGATGTTTGTTTCATCACTGACATGGTTCTTCCCTGTCATCTGTTATTTTTGTGTTGTATTTAATAGTAGAGTTTTGTTTTTATTTTCTTTTTTTATTTTGATGTATTTCATTAAAGTACGTTCAATTTTAATTGTTTTTTTTGTTTTGTTTTATGTCCCCAGCTATTTTTTCGTCTATCTTTTTTATTTGTTTAAATTTTTTTTTATTTAATTTTTGTTTTTTCTTATTTATTACAGAGTTTATTGTCTAGGATCTTTTCATTGCAGAGTCTTTTTTTATCATTATTTTTTGAATAAAATTTAGTTGTCTCGTTTTTTGCTCATAACCTGTTTGTTTTTGGTTTTTATACCCAAATTTTTTTTTTTGTTTTCTACTTTTTTTTAGACTCTTCGAGTGCGGGATTTTGTTTTTTTTTTTACCTATTTTTTTTCTAGTATGTTAGGATTTTTTTCTAGTGTTTTATTTGTTTTTTTGTCGTTAATTTTTTTTATTTTTGGTTTTTGGTTTCTAGACTTTTTGGTGTTTTGAATTTTTGTTATTTCTTTCGGAGTGTATTGAGCGTTTGTAGTGTTTGCATGTATTTGCTTTTGACCTCATCCTTCAGTTGAGTTTTTTGCTAGTTTTGTGAGATTTTTTTTTTGTTGTGTTTTTGTTTTTTTATCATTTGTGCGACGCGATTTTTTATTTGAGCCGATGTCAGAATGTCTCTTATTATCAGCAGTAGATTGATTTTTCTGTTTGTCTTATAATCCGATTTTTGTTTATTTTACGGTTTTTTATTTTTTTTTATCGCGTCTTATAGGTCCTCGGAGGTTAAGGGTGATGCATTTGCTAATGTCGATTTTTTTTTTTTATTGATTCTGTAAATATTACCGCTTTGTTTTTTTTTTTTTTTGTTTTTATCTTACTCAGGAAGAGCTCCTCTCGACTTTGTTGCATGTGGGAGAAACGTCTCATACGCATATTAGTGAGTGGTGTCATGTGAGTATCCGTTTTTTTTGTTGTGTGTTATGACCTTTTTGTTTGTTTTGCCAAAGGTTTCTGGTTTTTTTGTGGTAAAGATTTTGTTGTTGTGTTTTGTGTTGTGGGGTTGGTGTGAAGTTTTTTGTGGTGCATGTTTGGGTTTTTTTTTTTTATGGTATATTTATTGTCCTTTTGATTTTTTTTTGTAGACTGGTTGTACTAACAGTGTTGTCATCGGATTAGTAGTCTTTTGCATTTTAGTGCTTTAGATAGTGTTTATTTTTTTGATTTGGTTTGTTGTGTCATTTGATAGACAACTGTGCGCGGTTGTTCGTGGGTACACTTTGTTCTGTGTTGTAGAGTTTGTATTGCATCTTGTTTTGCATGGAGAAAGACCGAGAAACACACAGTTTGGACAGCTCATTGGGGTTGGGTTATGTGCCTGCTTGGACAGTGAAAGTTGGATGTGTGGGGTGTTGTGTTGTTGTGTTGACTTATCTGGTGAACAGGGTTTAAGGCCGTTCGATTGCAGATTCACTGTAGTCGCTAATGCATGTGTTGAGTTGATTGCTTAGGTGGTAAGATAATTCATTGTTTTGGTCGTTTTTTTTCTTTGGGTGGGGTATTTGTTAGACTGTGACGTGGTGGTAGTGGTGCTTTTTTATATGTTGTATTTTATGTTTTTATATATTGCCTGCCCTAGTGTGAGTTTTTTTTTTTGGTTGTATGTGTTAAGCTGTTTTTCTTCTTTTATAGTTTGTTTTTTTTTTTTTTGTGTATTACATTGTAATAAAAGGTGCATTGTTGGTCATCTTTTTTTATGATCAGTGTCCTGTTTTTAGTAGTTTTGCCGTCTTTGTTTTGAATGTTTCATGTTATTCCTGTTGACTTGGTGGGGTAGAATTAGTGCCTATGTCTCTCCATTTAGTTGGGTTCGTTATTGCAACGTTTGTTTAGTCAGTGTAGAGTTTTTTGTTTGGAATTGGGGTGGTTGGAGGGTTTTATTGGTGATCATTATGGGATGTGTGGGTGGTGAATTATTGGTTCAACACACGGTGATCGTTTTATATAGTGTGGTTGTTTTGTATGGTTAGTGGAGATAGTGGTGTGTTATGGGTCTTGTTGTGGGGTGTTGTCTTGTTGTAACGGGTGTTAACTATGGTTGTAGTGGCGGGGTATTAGTGTGATTTGTTGTGCGTATTCATAGTTGTGTTTTGTTTATATGGATGGTTTTTTGTTTTTTGATGCTGCTTTGTGTGTTTTGGTGTTGGGGTCGTGGCGTGGCGTTTGAAGGGTGTACTGGTATGGGATAACTCGGTTGGGTGGTCGTGGAGTGAGGGGAGGATTGTGTGTTGGTATGCCGGTGGGATCTTGATAGGTGGTTTGATCTTGGGTGTGTGTTTTTGAAGGTTTGTCTTCTGTAGAAGCTTAGAGTTGAGTTGGTGCACCAGAAGGTGTTGCGTGTATGGGGGGGGGTTTTTTTGGAAGAGATGGGCGTACCTATTGCGTGATTGCACATGTAACAAACTGATTTGTGTGATGTGATGAAGTTTTTGAAGTTAGTGTGGTATTCAGACTAATTTTTGCTATTGGTAGGCCTTAAGGGGTGGTATGCATGACTGGTCTATTACATGTGGTTGTTTTGTGTGTTGTTTTTTGTTTTTTTGACGTGTCTGAGTGTATGAATGGATCTTATGTGGTGATGGCAATGTTGTATTTTGTTTTTCGATAGGTTGAGGTTTAAAGTACTATTGCGGAATAATGGCATAATAGCGACTAATCGCTAGTGTGGTGCTGTGTCGCATTCATTGACTGTTTGGGGGTGGTGTGTTTGGTTTTTTGCATACTCCTGTCAAAGTATTAGGTTGTTTATGTGTTTGGTTGTTGGGTTTTGTATTGGTGGTGTGTCTGTGCACTTTTTTATGGTAAAGTTATTTGGTGTTTTGGTTTATTTTACTGTTTTTGGTTTGTTTATTTGTTGTGTGTGGTTTTCCGTTTTTGTTTTTTTGTGTTCTTTGTTTGATTTTGTTGTTTGTGGTGTCGATGGGTTGACTGGTATGTTGTTTAGGGGTCACTCGTTGTACAGGAATGTGTTGGTTTGGAGATTGTATGTAATTTGGGTCCAAGTTTTGAGGAGGACTGTTTTGTTTGTAATGTGGTGTGTGGTCTTCTGGTTGGTAGTGTCGTGCGTTGAGGGGTTTTGTTGGTTGGTTGTGGGTACGTCACTTGAGTTTGTGGTCTGGTATTTATTGTGGACTCCTATTTAACTAAGAGTGTTGGTGATGCGATCATATTTTGCATGTGATTTAACTCGGAGGTGACAATGTCACTCCTTGGATGTTGGAACAATTATGGTGAGACGGCGATTCCGAAACCATAAGTAAACGACAAGTAAATGAACTTAGTCAATGTGAGGCATAGGATGAACCTAGGAGAGAATGATAAATTATATGTCATTTGGTTGTATCCTTTATGTTTATTTACAAGCATGTAAATAATTGTTGCATAGTTATATGTGATCTAACTTATGCATGTGGTGTTTCTTTGGACCTGGTGGGTCGAGCTTCTCTCTTGGGTGGCCTTACCTACTGGGAACTATGTTTATAGTTCTCACCCCACATTTTCTAGGTCCATCCGCGAGTGAGGCGGCGGAGCGAGGCAAGGGTTTGGCTCTTTAGATAGCGGCCCTTCCATTTTGGTTGTATGTAGAGTTGTACCCCTATTTTTAGAATATGATAGTATAGGGGATTTACATTCTTGTATGAATGTTGTATATTCCATAGTTTTGGAACATAATGTATGGAATGGAAAAGAAAAAATTTGGGACATGTATATTGTGCCATGTGATGTAATAGAAGTAGAACTTCTTTATGTTGAAGCTTTCCTTGTGCAACTCTTGTACTCCGTTCCTAGTTGGAACATTGTGGATAAGCTTGTGTTGTGACGCCTTGGGCGGATAGAAAGGACTCTATCCGTTCGGCGGGTCTGGTGCATGCGCCCGTGCGGTTATCCTTTCCACCTAGTTGGTGT
Source organism: Puya raimondii (assembly GCA_016920855.1). Lineage (NCBI taxonomy): Eukaryota > Viridiplantae > Streptophyta > Magnoliopsida > Poales > Bromeliaceae > Puya > Puya raimondii. The sequence goes on from JABWPP010000050.1 coordinate 3,637,410, forward strand.
TTGAGGCCCGGCGGGGCGTGACAAATATTATGGATCAATAATTCAAAAGCTTCATTATTGAAAATAACTCGTGAGTATGAAAGCTTTCTTACTCATAATAGTATAATAGTTATATATATATATATATATATATATATATATATATATATATATATATATATAATATATATATAGCTAGGCTCCTGTACTTTCGAAAGCACGGAGGTCTCCGTGATTGTAAGTTATTTTCGATGATGGGACATTCGATTTGACGATCGGCTCCATTTGAGATGATCTACGCTATTATAACTATTTGGAAACCAAATTTTATAATTTTTTGACTTCATTTGCCTAGTGAACGACTAGCCTCAAAATGAACGGCTGAAAATAAAATTCTCATAAAAAATAATTATAAAAGACTCGAATTTCAAATCGAAAGTATTGTTTAAGCTCTCGATGTTAAGTAGAATTTTCTATTAAGGTTTCATGTAATTTAGATTTTTCTACACTGTTGAACTTACAAATATGTCACATCGGCCGTTAAAATAGTCATTTTTAAGACCCTTTGATCACTTCGTAAATGATATCAAAAAATTATAAAATTTGGTTTCTAAATAGTTCTAATAGCATATATCATACTTAATGGAGCCGATCGTCGAATCGTATGTCCTATCATCGAAAATAATTTACAAGCACGGAGGCATACGTACTTTCGAAAGTGCAGATAATGTACTATATATATATATATATATTTCAATTAAGAAAAATTTCGGCAGCAAAACAGAGGGTCAAGCACTAGTCCTCCTTGGAAACCCAACCAGAGACTCGATCCTGACTCATTCAGTGCTTGGAACTCAAAATTAAAGGCCTCAAAATTCTGAATACAAATGATTAAATTGACCTACTACCTCTAAATACCTTAAGCACAAAAAATTATAGATCTTTAAAACACTATTATTACAATTGAAAAAATTTAAATAGTGTTAACTATAACACTGGTCGATTTAGTAGATTTATAACTTAACACGATTTGGTTCATGATGTTTTTTGTTATATATATAGAGAGAGAGAGAATATTTTAGTTGCATAACATGCATTTATTTTTTTCTATATCTTTGATAGATATTTTCACTATGAGGTTTTCTGATATATGTCCTTACCAGTAAGCAAAACTGTGCGAACACCAATGCAAAGTTTGTGCTTGACATGCATGCCCTTGAAATCTTGCTTATTTATTCGTGCGTGGGGTATGAAACAAAAATGATTTTTGCATATGTATTTTTCCATGTCGATAATGAGTGCATAAATCTCAGAATTAGTGTACCCACACACTAATTATAGATAGGTTTTGGAAAAGTTGAAAATGCGCAGCGAATTTATTTTATATAGTAAGGCAAAGAAGTCATATAAATTTAATGTCACCCTCCCGTAGTTATGTTCCAAATACTACAAGAATTAACTATACTTTTACGTGTGTTGACGCCTCGAAAATTGTGCAGCATATGAGACTGGTGCATAGGAAAATCACAAGAGAATGATAAATCGGGTCTTGGAAGCATGCACCAGGAAACTGAACGGCGGTTGCAAAAACCACATTGCAGTTAAGGCCGGCCAGGAGTGGTCCGAGGAAAGAGGCCGATCGTGGGAATAATTAAAGACCTTGGGCGGATGTTATAAATAAGCAGGAAACGTCTGAGGAAAGGGTCTTTTTTTTCTTGAGAAACAAGAAGACCGTTTTCAATTCCTGCGTTATTTCTTTTGCTTTCTAGGAGTAGCCTACTTGTAATCTTCTTTTTCAGCATTTACTGTCTTTTCTAGGAGTAGATTAGAATAGATTTATTCCCTGTAAACAGTCTGATTCCACATATAATATATATAGAGAACTTCCTTCTCGGCTCATCAGCCGACATAAATTGTCTTGTGTGCATATTCGCTCGGCTCATCAGCCGACCCAATACTTCGTGTGTTATCCGAACTCGGCTGATCCGATCCCTCGTCAGCCGAATCGCTTGATATAGTCTAGGGCGCACACTTCGAGGGTCATTTCAGGAAGCTGTTTCACCTATTCGCACGCATATCGAGAGGGTTTGGACCCGGTCAACGGTTCAAGAAAAACAGAGCACAACAATTTCTGGCACGCCCAGTGGGACAAAAAGTGAAGGTAAAAGTTTTGCTTTTAAATAGAAGCTATGGCTGATGATAATACAATGAATCTCCGCAACCGAGTCGTTCCTCGAAATTCGGGGAACGACCAGGCCAGCAATACTGAGAATGCGACTGAACAGTAAGCGGTATTGCCGGTAGAAGCAGAAGCTAGTGGTCAATCAGATCACCAAGAGCCAAGTTTGGCTCAAGCTCTAGGACAGATGACTCGAGTCTTACAAGTCTTAGACCGAAATAGTCATCGGAGTACCAACCGTCTTGACGCAGTGTTGGCCGCTATCACGGCCTCAAATAAAAATATTGCCCGAATTGGGCAGCTTTTAACCCGAAACGACCACCAATACCCAGGCTTACCAGGGCCTATGGGTACCCCGGCGTTGCAAAACCCTGTTATTACGCCGGCCATTACACAGCCTCATGATACAACATTTCAGGCCGCTTACAGACAGGCAATGGCAAATGTTACTGCCGGTCAGCAGCCGGAAATGGCGTGGGGATTACCGCCGCCACCGCCCTTGCCGACATATCAACCTCAAAATAGAGGAGCCAGACCCAGAGGGCAAACCCCTAACGTAGCACAGGGGATTAATCCTGCGTTACAGAATTTCGGGGTACCGGCTGGACAAAATCTTGGACAGATGCCGCCTTTGCCGGCACCAGCGCAAGTTCCCCCTCAAGGGAATAATAATGAGCTGTATATGCAAATAGAAGAGGCTATCCGAAATACATTCGGAGTAGGGGCTAGGCCGGCAATGCGGCCTGTGTTTAAATCCCCTTACTATGCTAACATAGATGCGGATCATCCATATCCGGCAAACTGAAAAATAGCAAAATTTGATAAATATTTCGGCGATGAGACTGAAAACACGATTGAACATGTTGCACGGTTCACGGCCCAATGTAGAGAGGCCGCTGCCAATCCGTTTCTAAAATTGCGGTTGTTTAATACGTCGTTGACCAAAACGGCTTTTACTTGGTATACAAGTCTACCTGCCAACTCGATCAGAGATTGGGATGAGTTGGAAAGAAAATTTCACGAACAATTTTATAGATCAGAGCCGGAATTGTCAGTCGCTGATCTAGCTCTTTATCGGCAAAGGCCAAGTAAATCGGTCGAGGAATATTTGAACCGATTCAAGACGGCCAGGAGTCGATGCTTTGTAAGAATGCCAGAATCAGAGTTTGCAAAGATGGCATTCAATAGTTTACATTTTAAAATTAAAGATCATTTCGAAGATAGGTATTTCCCAAATCTATTTGATCTGGGAGTCCGTGTTGCTCAATACGAGCAATTCAGGAAAGGAAACAGTGATGATCGGCCGAGATGGAGCCGCAACAAAGAATGGAAGGGAAAGGAGAAAAATGTTTCTTTCCTGGAAGAAACGTCTTCGGCTCAGGATGTGCCGGACACGCCTAGTGAGGCTGGTTCATCGGCCGATGAGGCCGAAATTTATGCAGCAGAGATGGTGAAAAACCATCAACCATATAAATGTGCTTTGTTAAAGCCGACTAGAACCAGTGAAGCTAAAGCCCGCGTATCATCATATACATATTCATTTGATGTAGCTAAGAGTGATTTTATTTTTTGATCGGTTATTGAGAGATGGTAGAGTTAAGCTTCAAGAAGGGCAAACGATACCTTCTGGAGAAGAATTAAAGAGAAGGAAGTATTGCAAATGGCACCATTCCTGGAGCCATAGAACAAATGAATGTACAGCCTTTAAAAGGCAAATTCAGAAAGAGATAAATAAGGGTCGGCTGGTATTTGCCGATCAAGAAACCAAAAAAATAAAAATTGATAAAAATCTTTTTCCTCCACAGATAAACATGGTGGACATGAAAGGAAAGTCATCAGCCGAGGAGAAGGTGAATGAAGAAATCGCCATCACTCGAAGGAAGTTTCGGCTTTGCATTTGATGCAAGGCCGAAATGACGTGCAAAGACTGGGAAGCAATCATCCGGGAAAGAAAACTCTACAGAGAATGAAAAGAATTTATGGTTTTTCCCGAGGAATGGGAAGAGTTGCCAGAGCCGGGGATGGTCCCAGAGGACTGCTCGGGAGAAGACTCAAACGGTTCTGAAGAAGAACCAGAACCGGAACAAAAAAAGGATCTTCTAATTAAGAAGGTCCTTACCGATTATTATCAAAATAGAACTGAAGAAGGGGCGAGCCGAAGGACTTTTCAAGAAAGGCCATTCAGCTCACAACAGAAATATCTAGGATTTCGGCCACACTGGCGCTACCCGCCCAGGCCGAGACCAGAACCTGAATTCGAGGGAATGACCGAGGGTGATATAGAATTCCTCGGACGTTGATTGGTAAACGAGCTCGGCATATAGCCATGGCCGAGACCTTGGGAGAGAAGAAAAATCCTCAGAGATCATTTGAGGACTGTGAAAGTACCTGCAAATGTGCCAATTGACCAATGGCACGTAGCAAGAGCACCGGCCAAATGGCATGGGCCGTTGTTGACAAAAACCCAGAAACGTCGGAAACAGAGGATGCAGGCTGAGGCCAGACAATATTGGGACGCAAAAAAGGTGTGTGGCCGAATGTGTGGCATCGGCTCGAGTCACAGCCTTTATTTCGGCCTATGAGAAATGATTATGAAGCTGGAGGTTCTGCGTCCCTGTCGAACGAAGAAGAAGCAGAAGACACTACATCCCTGTCTTGGTTAAAGTCTAAAGTCGAACGATCGACACCAAGTGAGCCGACCAAGAGGACTATTAGAAAGACCTTGGAGGATAAGATCGCCTCATTGGAGACGATCATTAAGCGGGATAGATGGCCTCCTAAGGAGAGAGAATCTTGGCCAGAAAGCGAGTCATCGGCCGAGACAACGAAAGAATCGGAGGAGAAAAAATAAAAAATACTAGAGAAGTCGGCCGAAGAAAATTCGGCTGAAGTAAATATGGTATACGCTCTGCCGTACTCGTTCAGAGCAGAATCCGTAGAAGAAGAGGAGATGGAACAAGATGAGGAGGAGCTAATAGTGGCTCAACTCCAACTCGAAGAAGCAAAAAGGGCCGATGCGGTAATATTTGAAAAGCCGTCGGCCTTGCAAACAAGATTTGTTAGGCCTTTGTTCATCAAGGTTTGGATTGAGGGTCGGCCGGTAGGCCGAGTCATGATTGATGGAGGCGCAATGGTCAATATAATGCCTACATCTTTCTTCAAAAAGTTAGGTAAAAGTGAGGATGATCTTAAGCCTACCGACACGACGATGACTGATTTCACAGGAAACGGTCAAAATACGAGAGTGGTGCTTTGTAGTACACTGAACTTTAGCAAATCGCAAGGTTCTAGTGTGAGATTAGTATTTTGTACTAATCTGGAGGTTTTGGCTGTGATTCGAGAGCTTGGGAGTGTTTTCGGGACTTCAAAGTGCGAAAACGGACTCCGGAGGTCAAAATATGCAAAAACTACAGTTTTGACATTGTATACCGGTACTGGTATTTAGATACCGGAATACAGTGGAAAACTTAATTTGCGCAGCTCTCGGATTCTGCGGAATCCGGCATCAGGTACCGGAATGGGCTGGAGGTATTCCGGTACTGATGTTTGCATACCGGTACTGATGTTATTTGTTCCGGTACTGAGGTTTGCATACCGGAACACTGTTGCGTGGCCTTTTTGACCGAGGCTCGGGTTTGCGGGATTTCTAGCCTGATTCCGGTATACCTATACGCATACCGGAATACAGTGCAGAAACTGTAATTTTATGCAGTTTGTAAATGTTGGGTTTTGGAGGGGTGTTAGGGCAAATGTTACAACATGTAACTTAACCCTTCACACCCCCCTCACAGCCCTCATTGTGCTGAGGCCTTGGAGAAGAAGAGGTAGGGTTTCTTCCCTTTCTCTCTCTAGATTCCTTACTTCCTAAGTTATGAAATCAAGGATTTGATCTCATTTCTCTTCTCCCTTGCCCTCAAGCTTGCTAGCTTATCCTTGGAGGAACTTGGAGGTGGAGAAGAAAGCTTGTTTGAGGTTTTATCTCCAACCCTAGCTTCTTTGGACCTAGATTGGAGCTCAAAAGAGGTGAGTAACTCTCTTGTAAACCCTCTTTTGTGGTTTATTTGGATTATTGTTGATGAAACCTTAAAATGGTGAACCTAGGGTTTTTTTTGGGGTTTCTTGATTCTAAGCTTTTGGATGGGAATTGATGGGTGTAGAATGTTATGTTAGGTTGGATTTGAAGCTTCCTAACTTCGATTTGGGATTTGGACAAGTATTTCTTGGTCTAAGGTAAATTCCACCATTTTCCCTCTTGTATGTTGACGATTTTTGAAAGTGTTCGTTCGACACTTGTGACCCCCTAGAAATTTTCTTTAGGGTGCTTGAAATCGAGGGGACAACTCCGCTTCGACGTACTGCGAGGTCTCGAAGGAGTTCCGGTGGGTTTGACCTCACCGAAATGGGTGAAATCCCCCTATGTCTTCGGTTTAGTTTAAAAGCTCAAAATTGTGCATTTACATGCTAAATGTAGTATTATGACATTATTGGAATCATGACATATATGTGTCATTCATAAAAGAATTGCATGTGCCTTGTAGGGGTTGATAACATGCATGGTATAATTTGTGTGATGGTTTAGTAGTATTTCATCTTATAATATGTAGAAATGCATGTTGGGATAAGTGTGACATCATGTGGGATACTAGATGTATAGTGGACTATGAGGTTCATTTATGATGCTTGCATATTGGCTTTTAATAGCATTAGTCATGGTAAATGACAAACTCTTGAGAATGTTAAACTAAGTATGTTGCATATTACTTAGGTGTATAATAAGTGGACATTATGACATAGTGTTGGACTCTAGGTCACTACTTGGCATTCCATGTTATAGACATGATGAACGTGACACTTATGCAGTTGATTATGCTTGTTGGCCATTTGTGCTCATTCGCACATGCTTGTGAGGGTCGCTCCCTACAAGCCGGCACTCCGGAGTTAGCCTTGCGACGTTTGATCGCCCGTGCAGGTTTGGGCGCCAAAGTTGATCGCCGTTGGGGGAGAGTCTCATTCTAGTGAGAGAATGCTGACTACCACGGGACCATTAGGCACGGCACAAGCGGGACGGCACCGTCCCCTATGAATTGGGTATCTATATTGCATGTGGTAGTAGACATGACATGACATATAGTGAGATTATGACATTAGAACATGTGTAGCTAAAACATTGCATATTTACACATGTACATGAGTAGAAGGCTTACATGCATTATAACTTGAACATGAATAGAATGTTTACATGTTTTATACCTTTTGTATAGAGGCATAGTAGTGTAGAACTTTCTATTGTATTCACGTTTTATTATACTAATCCTACTTTTGCCTCAGTTGACCTAGTAGTGTATCCCGCTCCTCTCGGCGGCTTACCCATTGGGAACTATTGAATAATAGTTCTCATCCCCCTGGGGTTTGTTGTTTTATTTCAGAGCCTTCCACTGCGGGAGAGGCCAGGGACCGAGGCAAGGACGTTGCGACTAGTTAGCTTCTGAGGAGATAGTCGCATAGGTGGATACCTTTCTTTTGTGTTGTTGAAAGGTGTATGTACTTTTGAGTTATAGTTGTAGAGTTCACCCTATGTAGTAGATGTATTATTGGTGGAACTTTGTATCACTTTATTTGTGTACTTTCCTTTGTGCACCTCCTGTATACTCTACCTTGTTATGATTGTTGTTCTTCTATCTAGTATGTTTATGCTCTGATGACCATGTTAGGATTGTTATCATAATTCCTTTCATTGTATACTTGTTGTAGACGCCTTGTGTGCACTGGGGCGCCTTGTGTACACGGCGGGTCTGTGCACGCGCCCGGGCATACTTCCGCTATGGCCCCCGGGGCGTGACAGATTATAGTGGTATCAGAGCCTAGGGTTAAGTCATTATGGACCTAGTAAACCTTAGGCCGGTTGGACTATAGGAATTAGGCTCGTGAGAGACGAGATTGTCTATGACTTGGGCGAAAGTAACACGATTGGGTTGTGTTTTAACTCCAAATGATTGGAGCTGGATCGAAGTGTGTAATACCTAACTCTTAGAGGGTCACGTTGGCGGCCGACAACGTGACATCGGGAGTTAGTTAGGAGCTCACTTTATTAACTTTCGCATGATTGGGATTTTATTTATTGTGTTGGGTTTCGCTAGCGTGAGTTTTCTAACTTGCGCATTTATGTTGTTGTAGATTGTAATGCCGATTACTTGTTCTCAATCGACCGAGGCGGCCGCGACAGCCGATGCAGAGGAGGTGGAGACCTCTGCTACCTCCGGATCTAGTGAGGTCCGAGAGCTTCGTGATCAGCTCACTTTGTTGACGGACTTGGTGGCGCAGCAATCAACTGCGGCTCAACGGCAAGTGGATGCCTCACGCCGACAGAAAGCGAGGATGAAGCGATTAGAAGATTTGCTACTGCAACAAGCTTCTACTAGGACAGCACAGTGTCCTTCATCACCCGCGCCGACATGAGGTGTGACTGCAGGAGCACAAGCACCGGCACCGGGTGCGGATCATGCGGCCACGGGTACGGAATCAAGGGAGGAGGTCGTTGCGACACCGCCAGTTCAGGCATCACCTTCGAGGATGGTTCTACCGACGATGGTGACTGGAACAGAGCGAGAGCGACTTATGGACCGCTTGAACGAGTTTAGGAGGTTCAACCCTCAAACCTTTGATGGAGAGAAGGCTGATCATTGGGTTGTGGAGAAGTGGCTTCTTCACATGGAGAAACTGTTCCACGACACTTTCGTGGAGGAGCGAGACAAGGTGTGGCTAGCGACCTATCACTTGGACAGTGTTGCATATCAGTGGTGGGCGGACATTCGAGATGATCCTAACACCGACCTTGCGGCCATCACTTGGAAAAGGTTCAAGGAATTGTTGTTGGATACTTTTTTCCCTCAGAGCGTCAAGAGACAAATGGAGAGGGATTTGCACAATTTGCGCCAGAGGGACAGGACGGTGGCGGAGTATGAACATGAGTTTTCTCGTCTACTGCACTGTGTTCCGTTTGTTGTGAGAGATGATGAAGATAAGGCTCGTATCTTTGAGATGGGCCTTCGACCGTCGATCTACAGGATAGTTCAGTCGGCAGGTTTGCAGACGTACCGGGAGGTGGTGAATCGCGCCTTGATTGTATTGAAAGGAGCGGAGATTGCTAGAGAAGAAAGTGAAGCTTGGGACAGAGCGAAGGGTAAGCGGTCGACGGATGAAGGAGGCAGCAAGACTAGCTCGAAGAGGCCGCCAAAGCATCCTAGGAGCCAATCTCGAGGGCGTGGCTCTACTTCATCGCGCGGAGCGCCGGATCGTCGCCGGCCACCGCATTGCGTGATTTGTGGTGGTCCTCATATTCCACCACAGTGCCCGCAGCGGGTGGGCAAGTGCTATCTGTGTGGCCAGGAGGGCCACTTTTGCTCGGAGTGTCCGAGAGGTTCTTCCCCAGCCCCGTCATCGGCATCGGCACCTGCATCACCGGGTCAGAGTCGTGGGATTCCACCTACCCACCACCAGGCCGGGCGACCGCCCGTTCAGCGACAGACCGAGGGGTCACGGCAGGCACCTAGTGGGCGTTTGTATGCGGCCCAGACTGAGGAGGCAGCAGCAGCAGGGGAGGTCGTTGCAGGTATCATTTTAATTAATGGCATAAGAGTTAGAGCATTATTTGATACCGGTGCATTGCATTCATTCATCGATCGGCTGTTTGCTGAGTTGCATGGCATTGAGCTTTTACCGACCTTGCATCCCGGTCAAGTTGTTGTTCCCGATCATGTTTTAGACATTCGGGAGTTTTGCCCTAGTTGCCCCGTTAGGATAGGGGATTAGTTTATGCCGATTGATTTATTAGCTCTACGGAAGCTTGGAGAATTCGATGTAGTGTTGGGCATGAATTGGCTTAGCAGATACTATGCCACGATCGACTGCATGAACCGGGTTGTGATCTTTCGAGAACCTGGACATGGTGAGGTTGTTTTTCAAGGGTGCAAGAGTTCGTTGTTTGCGATGACTATCTCTTCGACACGAGCTAAACAGTTGATTCGGAGAGGTTGTGTAGCCTATTTGGCTAGTGTCTCTGTGAGGGACGGAGATACCCATCAAGTTGAGGATACACCTGTTGTGCGAGAATTTGGGGATGTGTTCTCGACTGAATTACCGGAAATGCCACCCGATAGGAAGATTGAGTTTGTGGTAGATCTTATTCCTGGGACTACCCCAATCTCAAAGACACCCTATATGATGGCACCTGCGGAGCTTAAAGAGTTGAATGTGCAATTGCAGAATTTGCTGGACAAGGGTTTTGTTAGACCAAGTGTCTCACCTTGGGGAGCGCCGGTTTTATTTGTGAAGAAGAAGGATGGATCCCTTCGATTTTGTGTGGATTATCCTGAACTAAATAAGGTCACGATCAAGAATAGGTATCGCCGAGGATTGATGATCTTTTTGACCAATTGCAAGGATCGATGGTGTACTCCAAGATAGATTTACAATCAGGGTACCATCAACTTAAGATCAAGGCAGAGGACGTGCCTGTGAAGGCTTTTCGAACATGGTATGGACATTATGAGTTTACAGTTATGCCGTTTGGGCTTACTAATGCCTCGGCAGCTTTTATGGATCTAATGAACCGTGTCTTTAAGCCTTACTTAGACAGGTTTGTTGTGGTGTTCATCGATGACATCTTGGTGTATTCCCGAAGCGACGAGGAACACGAGAGTCATTTGAGGCAAGTGTTGCAAGTACTTCGGGAGAAGAAGCTTTTTATTAAACTGAAGAAGTGTGAATTTTGGTTCCGCGAAGTGTCATTTTTGGGACATATAATATCAGGAGCCGGTATAGCGGTGGATCCTAAGAAGATCGAGGCGATCAAGGATTGGCCCAGACCAACCAATGTGACTGAGGTTCGAAGTTTTCTCGGTTTAGCTGGGTACTACCGGAGGTTCGTTGAGGGATTTGCTAAGTTATCTATGCCCCTCACTCGGCTCACACATAAGGGAACCAAGTTCATTTGGAATGATATGTGTGATAGGAGCTTTATGGAGCTTAAGGAACGGTTGACCACCGCCCCGATTTTGGCTTTGCCTATCGCAGGAGCAGGGTATGTAATTTATAGTGATGCTTCACTTAACGGTTTGGGTTGTGTTTTGATGCAGAACGAAAAGGTGATAGCTTATGCTTCCCGTCAACTTAAGGATTATGAAAAGAATTACCCAATCCATGATTTGGAGCTGGCAGCCGTAGTGTTTGCCTTGAAACTGTGGCGCCATTACCTTTATGGCGAGCGGTGCGAAGTCTACACCGATCACAAGAGCCTAAAGTATCTTTTCACTCAGAAAGAATTGAACTTGAGGTAGCGAAGATAGTTGGAGCTACTTAAGGATTATGAATTGACGATTCTCTACCACCCGGGAAAAGCAAACGTGGTGGCGGATGCTTTGAGTCGCAAATCGATGGAGAATTTGGCTATGCTACTTGTTACTCAACCACCCTTATTGGCGGAGTTGAGACGGATGGATTTGGAAGTGGTAGCCCCCGACACACCTTTGAGGTTGATGTCCTTGGTAGTGCAACCTACCTTGCTAAATTGGATTAAAGAAAAGCAAGCCCAAGACTTGGAGTTGCAAAATATTCGAGCTAGAATCGAAGGAGGAAACACTGGTGGTTTTCTATTGGATGATCAAGGGATGTTCCGATTTCATAATCGAATTTGTGTACCGGCAGAGGCTGAGGTTAAAGAGAAAATTCTGTTGGAAGCTCATCGAGCGCCCTATGCTATACATCCGGGTGGCACAAAAATGTACAAGGATTTGAAGATACATTATTGGTGGCCTGGGATGAAGAAAGATATTGGCGAGTTTGTGGCTCGATGTTTAACTTGTCAGCAAGTAAAGGCTGAGCATAGACTCCCTGCGGGAGAGCTTCAAAGTCTACCTATACCTGTTTGGAAGTGGGAACGGATTACGATGGATTTTGTCACGGGTTTGCCACGCTCACAAGCCGGGCATAACGCCGTGTGGGTAATTGTGGATAGGTTGACTAAATCAGCACATTTTATTCCTATCCACAGTACTTGGACCGGAGAGAGGCTAGCACAAGTTTATCTTGATCAATGGTGCGGCTTCATGGTGTGCCCACGTCGATTGTATCGGACCGAGATACTAGATTTGTATCGCACTTTTGGAAAAGCCTACATGAAGCGTTGGGCACTCGTTTGGATTCCAGTACAGCATTTCACCCTCAGAGCGACGGGCAGTCTGAGCGGACCATTCAGATCTTGGAGGACATGCTTCGAGCTTGTGTGATGGATTATCAAGGTGGGTGGCACCAATACCTACCTATGGCGGAGTTTGCTTATAACAATAGTTATCAAGCAAGCATTAAGATGGAACCATTCGAAGTACTTTATGGAAGAAAGTGCCGATCACCCCTTCATTGGAGTGAAATTGGTGAGATACTGGTTTTAGGCCCTGATGTGCTGCAAGAGGCGGAAAATAAGGTTCGCATTGCACGGCAAAGGTTGATTTCGGCTCAAAGTCGCCAAAAGAGTTATGCGGATAAGCGTCGGCGAGATTTGGAGTTTCAAATTGGAGACCATGTTTTCCTAAAAGTATCGCCGACGAAGGGGATTAAAAGATTTGGCATTCGAGGGAAGTTAAGTCCTCGATTCATTGGACCCTTTGAGATTTTAGAGCGTGTAGGCCCGGTAGCTTATCGGCTTGCATTGCCACCAAACCTATCGGGAGTACACAATGTGTTTCATATATCTATGCTCCGGAAGTATGTTTTTGATCCAACTCATATTTTGGACTCCTCTCCATTAGAGCTTCATGAAGATTTGAACTTCGAAGAGCATCCGGTGAAGATTTTGGCTCGTGAAGTAAAGAAACTAAGGAATCGAGATATCCCTTATGTGAAGGTTCTTTGGAGCAACCACGACGAGCGCGAGGCCACGTGGGAGTTGGAGAGCTCACTGCTGGAGCGTTATCCCCATCTTTTTCAGATGGAATCTTAAGGTATTCGACTTCTAGTTTCGCGGACGAAACTCCTTTTTAGGAGGGGTGTATGTAGTACACTGAACTTTAGCAAATCGCAAGGTTCTAGTGTGAGATTAGTATTTTATACTAATCTGGAGGTTTTGGCTGTGATTCGAGAGCTTGGGAGTGTTTTCGGGACTTCAAAGTGCGAAAACGGACTCCGGAGGTCAAAATATGCAAAAACTGCAGTTTTGACATTGTATACCGTACTGGTATTTAGATACCGGAATCCAGTGGAAAATTGAATTTGCGCAGCTCTCGGGTTCTGCGGAATCCGGCATCAGGTACCGGAATGGGCTGGAGGTATTCCGGTACTGATGTTTGCATACCGGTACTGATGTTATTTATTCTGGTACTGAGGTTTGCATACCAGAACACTATTGCGTGGCCTTTTTGGCCGAGGCTCGGGTTTGCGGGATTTCTGGCCTGATTCCGGTATACCTATACGCATACCGGAATACAGTACAGAAACTGCAATTTTATGCAGTTTGTAAATGTTGGATTTTGGAGGGGTGTTAGGGCAAATGTTACAACATATAACTTAACCCTTCACACCCCCCTCACAGCCCTCATTGTGCTGAGGCCTTGGAGAAGAAGAGGTAGGGTTTCTTCCCTTTCTCTCTCTAGATTCCTTACTTCCGAAGTTATGAAATCAAGGATTTGATCTCCTTTCTCTTCTCCCTTGCCCTCAAGCTTGCTAGCTTATCCTTGGAGGAACTTGGAGGTGGAGAAGAGAGCTTGTTTGAGGTTTTATCTCCAACCCTAGCTTCTTTGGACCTAGATTGGAGCTCAAAAGAGGTGAGTAACTCTCTTGTAAACCCTCTTTTGTGGTTTATTTGGATTATTGTTGATGAAACCTTAAAATGGTGAACCTAGGGTTTATTTTGGGGTTTCTTGATTCTAAACTTTTGGTTGGGAATTGATGGGTGTAGAATGTTATGTTAGGTTGGATTTGAAGCTTCCTAACTTCGATTTGGGATTTGGACAAGTATTTCTTGGTCTAAGGTAAATTCCACCCTTTTTCCTCTTGTATGTTGACGATTTTCGAAAGTGTTCGTTCGACACTTGTGACCCCCTAGGAATTTTCTTTAGGGCGCTTGAAATCGAGGGGACAACTCCGCTTCGACGTACTGCGAGGTCTCGAAGGAGTTTCGGTGGGTTTGACCTCACCGAAATGGGTGAAATCCCCCTATGTCTTCGGTTTAGTTTAAAAGCTCAAAATTGTGCATTTACATGCTAAATGTAGTATTATGACATTGTTGGAATCATGACATATAGGTGTCATTCATAAAAGAATTGCATGTGCCTTGTAGGGGTTGATAACATGTATGGTATAATTTGTGTGATGGTTTAGTAGCATTTCATCTTATAATATGTAGAAATGCATGTTGGGATAAGTGTGACATCATGTAGGATACTAGATGTATAGTGGACTATGAGGTTCATTTATGATGCTTGCATATTGGCTTTTAATAGCATTAGTCATGGTAAATGACAAACTCTTGAGAATGTTAAACTAAGTATGTTGCATATTACTTAGGTGTATAACAAGTGGACATTATGACATAGTGTTGGACTCTTGGTCACTACTTGGCATTCCATGTTATAGACATGATGAATGTGACACTTATGCAGTTGATTATGCTTGTTGGCCATTTGTGCTCATTCGCACATGCTTGTGAGGGTCGCTCCCTACAAGCTGGCACTCCGGAGTTAGCCTTGCGACGTTTGATCGCCCGTGCAGGTTTGGGCGCCGAAGTGGATCGCCATTGGGGGAGAGTCTCATTCTAGTGAGAGAATGCTGACTACCACGGGACCATTAGGCACGGCACAAGCGGGACGGCACCGTCCCCTATGAATTGGGTATCTATATTGCATGTGGTAGTAGACATGACATGACATATAGTGAGATTATGATATTAGAACATGTGTAGCTAAAACATTGCATATATACACATGTACATGAGTAGTAGGCTTACATGCATTGTAACTTGAACATGAATAGAATGTTTACATGTTTTATACCTTTTTGTATAGAAGCATAGTAGTGTAGAACTTTCTATTGTATTCATGTTTTATTATACTAATCCTACTTTTGCCTCAGTTGACCTAGTGGTGTATCCCGCTCCTCTCGGCGGCTTACCCACTGGGAACTATTGAATAATATTTCTCATCCCCCTGGGGTTTGTTGTTTTATTTCAGAGCCTTCCACTGCGGGAGAGGCCAGGGACCGAGGCAAGGACGTTGCGACTAGTTAGCTTCTGAGGAGATAGTTGCATAGGTGGATACCTTTCTTTTGTGTTGTTGAAAGGTGTATGTACTTTTGAGTTATAGTTGTAGAGTTCACCCTATGTAGTAGATGTATTATTGGTGGAACTATGTATCGCTTTATTTGTGTACTTTCCTTTGTGCACCTCCTGTATACTCTACCTTGTTATGATTGTTGTTCTTCTATCTAGTATGTTTATGCTCTGATGACCATGTTAGGATTGTTATCATAATTCCTTTCATTGTATACTTGTTGTAGACGCCTTGTGTGCACTGGGGCGCCTTGTGTACACGGCGGGTCTGTGCACGCGCCCGGGCATACTTCCGCTATGGCCCCCGGGGCGTGACATGCTTACCACCGAGCTCACAGTAGGATCCAAAACTCTCCGGACGGCTTTCTTTGTAGTGGATGCCGATAGCCACTACAATTTGCTACTCGGACGTGATTGGATTCACGCAAGTGAATGTGTGCCGTCTACATTGCACGGTTAACTGTTTCAGTGGATAGGAGATCGCGTAGAAGAAATCAGGGCCGAGGGACGGCCCCAAATGGTAGATGTTAATGTCGAGGATATCGGCCATGTGGATTGGGCCGATACCGACCCAGACCAGATTTCGTTTGTCCAGGTGACAGAAGAAGGAGTACGACTGGTACTGTTACAAGAAGCAACGGCGATGGTGGCTGCCGAAGAGCCACCAAATTGGTTAAAATGAAATATCAAAGACATGGAACGAAGGCTGTGAACAGGCCTCAACGAGACGAGCTGACTACGGAGGTCGGCTACTCTATCGAATCGGCTACATCGGCCGATCCGAGATCTAGCAGTCAATCGGCTGGGGCAGTTGATGAAAGTATAAATGTAGAGAATTTTGACTCGGCTAGAGTAGCCGATGAAGAAGACCTAAACAAGCTATTCGGTTTAAAAGTCAGCACACTCAAGGAAATGGCTAAGTATAGCCAAATCTTTGCAACCGAAATAGATCCCATGGAAGAGTCTCCTATCAAGAGCGGCGAGAAGGAGCTAGTTACCTAGGATCCGCTACGGGAAGTGAATTTAGGATCAGAAATGAACAGACGTCCGACCTTTATCAGTGCAAGATTATCAGCTCGACAGCAGGAGGAGCTAACTAGATTGTTGATTGAATACAAAGACTGCTTCGCCTGAAATTATGAAGAAATGCCGGGGCTGAGCCGAGAAATTGTAGAGCATAGGTTGCCTATCAAAAAAGGTAATAAACCTTATAAACAGCCGGCTCGTAGGTTTGAGCCGAGTATTGTACTGCAAATTAAGAATGAAATTGAAAATCTTTTAAAGGCCGGATTTATTAGAGCGGCCCGTTATTGGGTGTCTAATATCGTACCTGTGAGGAAAAAGAATGACAAACTTAGAGTTTGCATTGATTTTATGAATTTAAATTTAGCGACGCCCAAAGATGAATATCCAATGCCCATAGCCGATATGTTAGTAGATGCGGCAGCCGGTCATAAAATTTTATCTTTCATGGATGGCCACGCGGGCTATAATCATATTTTTATCGCCGAAGACGATATATCAAAAACAGCCTTTCGATGTCCGGGGTCCATTGGGACTTTCGAATGGATAGTGTATATTGACGATATTTTTCATGATTTGATAGGTAAAATTCTGAAAGTGTATATTGATGATATTGTTGTAAAATCTAAATCACCAAGTGATCATTGGGCCGACTTGGAACTTGCATTCAAGCGCATGAGGAAGTATAATCTAAAAATGAATCCGATGAAATGTGCTTTCGGAGTTTCGGCAGGGAATTTCCTCGAATTCCTTGTACACCAGAAAGGAATCGAGGTAGACAAAAATAAGGCAAAGGCAATCATCGAATTGCCGCCCCCAAAAAATAAAAAGGAATTACAAAGCCTTTTAGGTAAGGTAAATTATCTTCGACGCTTCATATCAAACTTAACCGGTAAAGTAGGAGTGTTCACTCCGCTACTTCGGCTCAAAAATCAAGAAGAGTTTATTTGGTCCAGAGACCAACAGGAAGCGTTCGAAAACATCAAGAAATATTTAGCTAATCCTCCAGTTCTCGTGCCACCTCAACAGAGTCAGCCAATGAAGTTATATATCTCGGCTGCAGACGAGAATTTAGGATGTTTGTTAGCTCAAGAAAATTCAGACAAAGAAGAACGAGCTGTTTATTATCTTAGCCGACATTTGTTAGACGCCGAACGACGTTATTCGGCAATAGAAAAATTATGTCTAGCTTTATACTATGCTTGCACTAAATTAAGATATTATATTTTACCGGTGGAAGTATCAGTGGTTTGTAAAACCGATCTGATCAAATACATGTTATCGAAACCGGTTTTGAGAGGAAGAATTGGAAGATGGATGTTAGCGTTGTCTGAATTCTCTCTTAATTACGTACCGGGAAAAGCTGTAAAAGGACAGGCAATAGCAGATTTCCTGGCCGATCATCCATATGTCGAAGTCGAAGAAATAACACAAAGTTTTATCGGCTGTCAAACATGGGTATGTCATTTTGATGGATCAAAAACAGTCGAATCGGCAGGAGCCGGGGTAATTATACAATCACCAGAAGGATACAGTTATCAATTCGCTTTCGAATTGGACTTCGGCTGTTCTAACAATCAAGCCGAATACGAGGCGTTGATAATTGGCCTCGAAATCTTACAAGAGTTAGGGGCTCGATCTGTGAAAGCCATCGGTGATTCACAGTTAGTAATAAAACAAGTGAATGGAGAATACCGATGTGAGAATCGAAGTTTGTAAAATTATTTGAATCATACCATCGAACTCCTAAGTCGTTTTGATGAAGTAGAGTTCGAATATGTAGCAAGAGAAGAAAATAGAAGAGCCAACGACTTAGCCCAATCGGCCTCAGAATATAGGGAGCTGAAAAGGGATCAAGTCAAAATAGAAAAAAGATTGTTACCATCGATTTTTGTAAGAGAGCCGATGATTGCGCCACTTGAAGTACAGGAAGATTGGACGAAATCTTTAGTGGAGTTCCTTAATAATCCTAATGTGCAAGTTGGTTACCAGTTACACAAGAGGGCACTCGGCTATTGTTTATTAAATGGGCAACTCTATAAGAGGACAGTCGAGGAAGTGTTATTGAAATGTTTAGGACCCGAGGAAGCCTTGTTAGTCATGGGCGAAGCTCATGAAGGTCTGTGCGGAGCACATTTAGCCGGAAAAAAGCTAAGATGGACAATCCGACACTTAGGATATTATTGGCCAACTATGCACGAAGATTGCATAAAATATGCCAGAGTATGTCAAGAGTGTCAGTTTCATAGCTCTATACAAATGGTTCCTGCTTCCGAGATGCATACAATCATTAAACCTTGGCCTTTTCGAGGATGGGCCATGGACTTGATTGGAGAAATTCAGCCGAACACTTCGGCTGGGCATAAGTTCTTAATAGTGGCTGTGGACTGTTTTACCAAATGGGTACAAGCGAAACCAACTAGATTAGCCACTCAGAAAGACATCATAGATTTTGTAGAAGATTCTATAATTCATCGTTTCGGGATTTCCGATACTATCAAAACCGATCAAGGGACTATGTTCACTGGGGGGCAATTTTCACGATTCATAGAGTCGAGGAAAATAAAATTGCTTCATTCTTCTCCTTATTATGCTCAGGCCAATGGATAGGCCGAGGCAATAAACAAAGTTATTATAAATTTAATGAGACAGCATATAGGAGAGCATCCAAGGATATGGAATAAAAAACTTTCTGAAGTTTTATGGGCGTGTCGAACTTCTGTAAAGACCGCTACAGGAGTTACTCCGTTCAAATTGGTTTACGGCCACAAGGCCGTAATACCAGCAGAGATAATAGTTTCCTCTTTAAGGGTAGAGAGGCAAAAAATCTATTAGCCGAAAAATATAAAGGCTTAATGCATGAAAAATTAGACGAAGTAGATGAAACTCGGTTGTTAGCATTTGATCACATGCAAGCTCACCAGAGCCGAGTAAGACAAGCTTATAACAAAAAAGTTAAGGCAAAAACTTTCTCCGTGGGAGAGTTGGTGGTAAAGTTGGTATTGCCTATCGGTCGAAGAGACCGAATATATAAAAAATGGTCTCCAAATTGGGAAGGGCCATTTCAGATACATAAAGTAATAAGGGGTAATGTAGTACACTGAATTTCAGTGCATCGTACCGAACTTCTACAAATTATGGAGTTCCGGTGGAAAAATAGCATGAGAGGCTATGTGTGAGGCTTCGGCCAAGTTTGGGACTTGAGCGAAGTGTTTTCGGCGCAAATGAGGCGCGAAAACGGACTTCGAAAAGTTAGAACTGCTGAACTTGTGAAGTCTGCAGTGGATTCCGGTATGAGGATGTCCATATCGGTACTGAAGTGATTAGTACCGGTATGTGGTGTGGTATACCGGAATGCGAGGACTGAATCCGAGAAACCAGCTCTCGGGTTTTGCGGAATTCCTCGGGGTATACCGGAACTAGCACCCGTATACCGGTATCCAAATGCAAATACCGGTATACAGTGCTGCGAAATCCCAGCTTTGGCTGGCTGTGTGTAGTGAAGTGTGAGGGGGCAAAATGGTCTTTTCACATGTGTTGGGGTGTATGTAGGGCTGAGACCCTCTCCCCTTCCCATTGTCTCCCTCATCTACTTCTCCTCTCCATCTCTCTCACTTTCTCTCTCTAGAGATCTCTCCAAAGCTTGGAGAAGTGGTGGATTGGAGCTTGGAAAAGGACTTCCAATGTGCAAAGAAGCTTCTTGGTGCAAGTAGAAGCTTAGGGAACTCGCGGTTAAGGTTAGTTCCTCACGTTTTGGGTTCAAACTTTGGAATTGATCTAGTATTTTGAGGTTTTTGGAAACCCTAGGCAATCTAAACCACAAAACGTGGAGATTGGCCAAGAGATTTTGAGGTTCTACATGCATGCATGTGAAACCTAGGTAAAATGAGAGTTTTTATCTTGGGAGGTTATAAAAATATTTGGACCTTCGGGAATTACAATTGAGGCATAGAAAATCATGTTAGAACACTTGATTTCATGTATTGAGTTGATTTAAGGGTTCGTAACGAGTAACGAACCATTTTCTTGTAGAAGCTTGGGTTGAAGCAAGAACTCAAGGCTTGGAGACCTAGGAGCTCAAAGAATACAAGAATTTGAAAGCTCTTGAGGTGGGTTTGTGTTTACCGAAGTGATTAGGTCACTTCCATGTCTAGGGTAAATATTTATTTAGAGATAAAATGGTATGTATGGTGAATCCTAGGACTTGCATGTTGGCAAAGATGAAAATCATGATAGGTAGAGCCATGAGCTCCTATTGTATGTTATAGAATTCAAGTATATTTCTATTATCTATACTTGTTATGTGATTGTATGTATGATTGGAACCTAGTGTTGAGAACATAGGTTGGAACATGTGTGATTGGAACCTAGAGTCATTGAACATAGGTTGGAACATGAGAATGGAACCTAAAGTCATGGAACCTAGGTTGAGAACGAGAAAGTAAACCTAGTGTCATTGAACATAGGTGAGACTTAGTGACTTGAACCTAGGGTCATGAGACTTAGGTTGGCAAGTGTGAAATGTTGAGATGGGATGTGCGACGAGATTGCTATCCCGGGTATGCGACGAGTTCGCTACCCATGCCATGTGATGGCGGTGTTGAGATGGGATGTGCGACGAGGTTGCTATCCCGGGTATACGACGAGTTCGTTATCCATGCCATGTGATGGCGGTGTTGAGATGGGATGTGCGACGAGGTTGCTATCCCGGGTATGCGACGAGTTCGCTACCCATGCCATGTGATGCCGGTGTTGAGATGGGATGTGCAACGATGTTGCTATCCCGGGTATGCGACGAGTTCGCTACCCGTGCCATGTGACGGCGGTGTTGAGGTGGGGTATGCGACGGTTTCGCTATCCCGAGTATGCGACGATTTCGCTACTCAAACACGGAGGTGACGATTTCACTCCTTGGATGTTGGAACTATTATGGTGATGCGGCGATTCCGAAACCATAAGTTTATGACAAGTAGTTGAACTTGGTCAATGTGAAATATATGATGAACCTAGGAGAAAATAAAAAATAGATATTTTATTTGGTTGCATCCTTTATGTTTATTTACAAGCACGTAAATAATTGTTGCATAGTTATTTGTGATCTAACTTATGCATATGGTGTTTCTTTGGACCTGGTGGGTCGAGCTTCTCTCTTGGGTGGCCTTACCCACTGGGAACTATGTTTATAGTTCTCACCCCACGTTTTTCAGGTCCTTCCGCGAGTGAGGCGGCGGAGCGAGGCAAAGATTTGGTGTGAGAATCCGAATTTTGGGAATTTGGAATTCTCAGTGTTCCACTCCCCTGATACTGTGTTTTCGATCAGTATACGCATATATATAAAGGTATTTATATATATATATGTATATAAGTGATTTTAGTGGATTTTGTTAGTTTTCGGATTTTCGTCGCGGAGAGTGAATGGCTTAACGGCGCGATCCGGAGTCCGATTTTGGCAATCCAAAATGCTAAGTTCGATGTCTCGGCAGTGCTGAACGCGATGGCGTGATCCGTGTCGGCGTGCGACGAACGGATTGAAAGTTATTGCATCCTTTTCGCTGAGTGCTCGAATGGTACGTTTTATGTTTCGAGATCGGGACCCCGTTTTTCGCACCGTTTCGCGCGAATTCAAATTTTGGAAGGGGCTATGGGGTTTTGTTACCTACTGTGGAGAGGGAGGCCTTGGCTGAGGGGGGGGTAGGTGAGGGCATTAATGAGCCTCACCCACCCCCTCTCTTTTCCCTACTCACACTCAACCTCTCCCCTCACTCTCTCTCTCTCTCTCTCCCTCTCTCACTCCTTCTCTCCCTTGCTCCCAGGGGTGAGCACGAGGCTCCCCTGCCCCTTGGCCTCCTCCCTGAGCAGCGCCGGCCGCCGCCGGCCGCCGCCTGGCCGGAGCAACCCCGGCCACCCCTCTCTCTCCTTTTTCTCTTTTTCTTCTTCTTCTTCTTCTTCTTCTTCTTCTTCTCTGAGTTGAGCACCCAGGGGGAACCCACGCGTGAGCCCCCCTGAGGTGACTGAGCTGCTGGTACCGCCGGAGTGCCGCCGGAGCCGCCGCCAGGCTGCTGGAGCTGCTGCTGGAGGAGCTGCGGGCCGAGCTTGGTGGGGCCGCGCCGCCGCCGCCTCCCGACGCCGGAGAGGGTGAGCTTGGTCACCCTCGGGACCTCCGGCGCCGCCTCCTCCTTCCCCGGCCATCGCCGTGCTGCCGGAGCGCCGCCACAGCCGCCGCAAGCTTCGGCTTGGCAGCTTGGGCAGCTGCGGCTGTGCTAGCTCCGCCGCCGCCACCGCCGGTTGTTGCTGTCGCGGCCGCCCCCTACCCGACGTCCGGCGACGCCATCTTGCCGGTGCTCGCCGTCCGGGCCGCCGCCACCGCCGTTCCTTGCCGTAGTGGGCGTAGCAGAGCCTTCCCGGAGCTAGGGCTCTCCCCTACGCCGCCGCCGTCGCACCCTGTCACCGTCTGAGGTGAGGGCTGCCACCCTTGGGTCCTCCGGCGCCGCCCCCTGCCTTCCCAGCCGTCGCCGTGCCGCCGGACAGTCGCCGGAGACGCCGCGGGCTCAGAGTAGGCACCTTGGGCAGCCGCGGCCTACCTTGCCCCGCCTCCGCCGTCGCCGGGTTATTTTTATCACGGTCACCGGCCAACCGGTGTCCGGCGACCTCCTCTTGCCGGTGCTCGCGCCGCCGCCGGCCTCCGTCGCCGTTTGTTGCCGGAGCCGCTGTGCCCTAGTCTCGGGTTGCCAACCCGAGAGCAGGTTTGCTCCCCGCGCCGCCGCCGCCGGTTCCTGCCGCCTCCTGAGGTGAGCCCCCCTCTTCCCTGTGACCCTCTCGACCGACAGTGGCCGCCGCCGGCCTTGCTTGCCGGCCGGCAGCCGGCCGGAGCTGGTTGCTCCGGCCGGGGTCTGTTTTGTGTAGTTTTTGGCCGCGCCGAGGTGTCTGGAGCCCCTGTTGCTCCCCGAGGTCTGGGGAGGTGAGCACGATGATCACGGCATCATGCTGATCATCATGCTCACCTCTGTTTTGGGTTTGGTTGAGCCGTTGCGTCGTTCGGCCTTTGTGGGTGCTTTACTGTGACGCCCCAACTTCCCAGGGGGTCACCCATCCTAGGACTACTCCCGTCCTTGCACGCTTAACTCTCTCAACCTCTTCGGCCTATCCACCACCGAAAATGCTTAAGCCGGGTTGAGAGTTTAGCCCTATTATATCTCATATATAGGACTAATCTGGGGTCTCACAATCTCCCCCCCTTTAAGCCCTGACGTCCTCGTCAGGCTCAGACTCACAAGTACCAGGCGATGTGAGACGTCTCGCCTAGCCTGTCATTCAGACCCGGCTCAGCCGAGACCCATCTCACACTTCCGGCTGGTAATTGGCTCTGATACCAACTGTGACGCCCCAACTTCCCAGGGGGTCACCCATCCTAGGACTACTCCCGTCCTAGCACGCTTAACTCTCTCAACCTCTTCGGCCTATCCACCACCGAAAATGCTTAAGCCGGGTTGAGAGTTTAGCCCTATTATATCTCATATATAGGACTAATCTGGGGTCTCACATTTGGTTCTCTAGATAGCAGCCCTTCTATTTTGGTGATACATAGAGTTGTACCCCTAGTCTTGGACATTGATAGTATAGGGGTTTTCATTGATTATATGCAACTTGTATATTCCATGATTTTGGAACTTGATGTATGAAATGAAAATGAAAGAAAAGAAAATTTTGGGCATGTATAAATGTGCAATTGTGATGTAATAGAAGTAGAACTTCTTTATATTGATGCTTTCCTTGTGCAACTCTTGTACTCCGTTCCTAGTTGGAACCTCGTGGACATGCTTGTGTTGTGACGCCTTGGGCGGGTAGAGAGATTCTATCCGTTCGGCGGGTCTGGGGCATGCGTCCGTGCGGTTATCCTTTCAACCTAGTTGGTGTTAAAGGCCCGACGGGGCGTGACAGGTAATGCATATTTTTTGAAAATATTAGAAGGAGTAGCAAATGAAAAGCCGATTAACGGGAAATACTTAAAGAAATATTATCCATCCATGTGGGATAATAATGAATGATAAGAAGGATAAAGGAAATAAAAAACTCTAAGTATTTCCAGAAAGTATATATATTACAGCCAGCTATCAGAAGAAAAGATTAGGAAAGAAAATTCTTGAATTGTTCCCACTCGGCCACCAAGTTAGACTGAGCAAGATCAGCGGCATGTCTTCTTCGCTTCATCAAGGGATGGAGTTTGTAGAATTGAGAGAGCTGCCTGCGGATGAACACTCCTTCATCTTGTTTAGACTGGTATTGCGAGTGGAGAGAAGTTCGGTCGTCATGCGCCCGAGCCAATGCTTTTTCGGCTTCAGCAAGTTCTTCTTTTAGAGAAGCAATACATTTTTGAAGAGCCAATTCTTGATCTTGTAAGGCTTGATCCTGTTTACAAAAGTCGGTCAAGGGGGCAGCCACGTCAGCAGCCTTTGTTTTTAGCAGATCGACTTGAGAAAAGTGAGTATCTAGAACACCTTGTTCGGAAAAGAGTGCTTGCTGCCGAACCAGGAGGGCCGAAAGATGAGTGGATAAAGCTTCGGCAAAACATCGTTCTGAAGAAGGTAGATCGGTTTGATCAAGCAAATCCAAAAGGAGCGCTCCGAGCCGATCCAATTGTTCCGTATTCTGTGCTAAAAAAGGAAGACCATTACTATATAACTTTAAACATTCGGCAAACTTTTCTTGGGTGTCAGCCGAAGTAGTAGTAGAGGAGTCTTCCTCTTCATTAGATTTGGGACTCGAGGCTATTAGTTCTTGTCGGGAAAGAGCTAACATATCTTGCATCTGGGGAGGAGTCGAAGTAGTAGCTTCGGCTGGCGATCGAGATGGAGAAATTTTTTTTGTTTGTTGTTCTTCTTCTCTTTTTGTCTTCTCTTCTTCTTCTCTCTCTTTCTTTCTTCCTTCTTCACTTTGTTTCTTCTTTCCCTCTCTTTTCTGTTTCGTTTCTTCTTCGCTCCTTTTACTTTCCACCTCTTCAATTTTCTTTCGATCTTTTTCTTTTCTCTTCCCTTCTTCCTCTTTACCTGCTTGTTTTCTCTCTTCTTCTCGTTTTTTATCGAGACGAGCCTCTCGTCTAGCCTGCCTTTCAGCATCAGAACTTTCTTTCTCCAGTGAGGAAGTGAGACGGGTGAACAATTTGCCTTTGGAGGACGGCTGCTCAACTGAAGGAGATAATGGGGGTGACCCAACTGAAGAATGAGAAGGCGAAGAAGCTATCAGTATAGGCTGAGGAATTACCTCGGTCCGAGTTGAATCGTCTGATGATTTAGAAGTGGATTCCACACCCTCGTCTGCATCATCAACCGGCGGGAGTCCGACCAAGGATGTATCTTCAGTAGGCATAGGAGTATGAGTCCTAATTGCTACAGTCTTACGCCGCTTACGCTGCGGCGGACCGGTCGGTTGATTAGAACTAATCGGCCTCTTCTCAGAATATTGGGCCGATGAAGCAGAAGTTGGAACCGGCTGATATGAAAGAATAATTATTAGCCGAAAAAGAATTTTTCGAGAGGAAGAAATATATGATGATAAATCGGATCACACCATAGAAGGACGAGGCGAGGCCTCAGGTCTTTCATCTGAATTGCCTCCTGAAGGTTCCTGTCCTTGATCGGGTGAAGATGCTTTGCCTATATAAAAGAATTACAATTAAAGAATAAGCCAATTATGCATAAGGAGGAACGAGGATCGATAGCGAATATAAGACAACGCACCTTCAATATGAATAATTCGCCGAAGAACAGGCTGCATCATGGGAAAGAAATTTTTCTCACAAAAAGCTGTCCAAGCTCTTCCGTAGCGAAAATCTGTCACTCCCGAATGATTCGGCCGAAAACTAATCAGCTTAAAATATCGACGAAGCCGGTTACCCAGGGCCGAGATTCTGTCAACTTCAGCGGCACTCTTCGTCGGAGGACGTCTGCGAGCAGTGTTGTTGGTAAAAATTTTTGCTGGAACATGGAGGGTTTGAACGAAGCCAAATTGCCGAGCAACAAAGTGAGGAGAATACACCTCAGTGCTAGGCGTCAGTTTGGATCTGATCTTCAAGCCGATATGTAAATCTCTGGGAGCCAGAAAAGATTACCAGACTTCGGAGTATTCGCTAGCACGGGAAGAGGCCAGTTGATCTCGGATAGACTCGAACTGAGTAAGGAGCCAGGATGGCCCAGTGATACGTTCCTCGAAGACGGACCAGTGGATAGAGATACTTCTCCCCTTTTCATAAAAGACTGAGAAATGTGCAGAAAGATCAATTGTCTGGCCTGAAGTAAAGGGCTCTGGACAGCCGAGTGCTAAACCATATGTGTCGAAAGAAGGAGCCGAATACAAATCCAAGGGAGTTCGGCAGAAATAAGGGAAATAGATTTGAAAGCACATCTGTAAAAATCACAAAACTCCACATCCTGAGCTAAATGATGACTCCTTCATCGGACGGAAGGGGTTTAATCGATTCAAAGATCTCTCGGTATACAAAAGCAAGAAAATAAGTACCAAGTGCTAATTTTTCGCCGTTGGCTAAAGCAACGGCAATCGGAAGAAAATCACGGTTGATTTTTTGGGAACGGGTGCAAAAGAGGTTATGGCAAAGCCAATACAGAAGAAATGCTGTGTGTTCTTTGCGGGTGACAGGATCGGGAGTTTGACCTGCGAAACGGCGGATAAATTTAGTATACGCCAGGTCCATTTTAGGATCAAGATGGGCTTCAAAGTCGTCGACGCCGTCGGGACAATAAGCCATCGAAAGAGTAATGCCATGAGGACGAAGACCGACTATCGCCGCCACATCGAGAAGAGTCGGAGTAATAGGTCCTCCCCTGAAGAAAAAAGTGTTGGAGGTAGTAGACCAAAAACATAGAGCCGACGCCAAAAGCAAATGGTCGGCAATGGGTGGAGTTCTGGAAAGCTGGATAGCTTCATATATCCCAACTTCACGCCATAAACCAGAATAATATGATTGGACTCGATCTAACCAGGCGATGTAAGCATCAGAAATGCTCGGCCAGGTTCGGAGACTTCTTCCAACGGATGTAGAAGTAGTCCAGGAAGACAAGTCGATGGTCTTCGCTAAGAATGGGAGGCCCTCAATTGAGAAAGGGAAATCTCCAGGAGTTGGGTCCTCCAAAAATGAAGGGCCAAGAACAAGTCGAGAGGGGTCAGTCTCGACAAATGTTCGAAGAAGAGTATAATCGATAGATGGAGATGAAGGAAGCGGCGGAACAGGAACCATTTGGAGTAAGGAAGAAGGGAATAACAAAAGGATTCACTCAAACGAAGAGAAGGTAATGAAGAAGCCCTAGCCAGGAAGAAGAAGAGAAGTTGGGTCGCCGCGAAAAAGAAGGAAAGAAGGGATGCGAGCCGTCAGAAGATTTTTCGGAAGTTTAAACTCATGATGGTGAAAAGACGGAGCTATAAATGACCTAATTAATTCCGCAAATAAGACAAAGAGAATATCGGGAGAATTACAGTCGTCAGAAGATGAAAAGACGGCTGAGATTGAGAGGATCCATACGTCAGCTACCGAATAATCGTTCGGAAGCTGCCGAGGGGGCAATTGTTGACGCCTCGAAAATTGTGCACCATATGACACCGGTGCATAGGGAAATCACAAAAGAATGGTAAACCGGGTCTTGAAAGCATGCACCAGAAAACTGAAAGGCGGTTGCAAAAATCGCATTGCAGTTAAGGCCGGCCAGGAGTGGTCCGAGGAAAGAGGCCGATCGTGGGAATAATTAAAGACCTTGGGCGGATGTTATAAATAAGCAGAAAACGTCTAAGGAAAGGGTCTTTTTTTTCTTGAGAAACAAGAAGACCATTTTCAATTCCTGCGTCATTTCTTTTGCTTTCTAGGAGTAGCCTACTTGTAATCTTCTTTTTTAGCATTTACTGTCTTTTCTAGGAGTAGATTAGAATAGATTTATTCCCTGTAAACAATCCGATTCCATATATATATATATAGAGAGAGAGAACTTCCTTCTCGGCTCATCAGCCGACATAAATTGTCTTGTGTGCATATTCGCTCGGCTCATCAGCCGACCTAATACTTCGTGTGTTATCCGAACTCGGCTGATCCGATCCCTCGTCAGCCGAATCGCTTGATATAGTCTAGAGCGCACACTTCGAGGGTCATTTCAGGAAGCTATTTCACCTATTCACACGCATATCGAGAGGGTTTGGACCCGGTCAACGGTCCAGAAAAAATAGAGCACAACAACGTGTAATAACTATTTTACACGTAATAACTGTAGTATACTAGCAATTGTATCTTCAGCTCAAAGTATATTATATAGACCATTTACATGGCTAAGTGTGTCTCATCAAGTAACTAATAATATTGGCCAGTTGGATTGTTCTACATGATATCAAAGCCCGTCTCGAGGATTAACAACTTAATTTCTGCTATTAATTTGTCCGATGTCCCTAAAATTGAGCATGTATTTAACAAGCTACGTTTCAGGTATTATTTTCTAGCAACATAAATACGGTTTTAGAGAAAAACATATATTTTATATAATATCACATTAGGATTTTTGTTATGCAGGTATGTATATTGCGTTTGTGGTCAAAATATATACATAGGGACACCAAGGGTGAGTGTTGACCTGTGTAAGTGTTTCCAGAGATGAAGGGATATTTTCTAACAAAGAAATTAAACTACTAGTACAAAATCTCAAACTAGAAAAAAATGGTTACTAGCTAATTACCTCTTGAAAAAGATAAATAAAAGTAAGTGATGATATATAATAGACTATGGTAGCTGGCCATATAAACAGAGCAGGGTTTTGGGCACGTACCTCTGTGAAACTAATTAATATATTGTTACTAGGGAGGTTCATCTAATTACTCCGGCACCTTTGGAGCTGTTCCATACATGTGTATGTGTATATATTTATAGACGTATCCTCTCTTTACATGGGACAGACACAATGCACTATACAACGTGACTTAACTCAAGGGAAACGAATAGAATGGTACGGAGGAATAGCGTCTTCAATTAAGCTCCCAATGTTCGCTTTAATTTGTTCTACTACTTGATCAACACTAAAGAGAAGTACGTAGGCATCTGCTTCTTTGGCACTACCGGCGAGTAAAGTAGAATCACCTATCATTAATACTCATAAGTTCTCCCAAATTTGGCCCCACTGCTTCTTTCACTATCAGCAGCAACAATCTTCAGTAAAACATCGCAAAGAGATAAATTTGGAGCTTCTACTGCAACAAAGAAAAGAAAAAAAAAAAGAAAAGAAAAGTGCTTCTATATTTTTTAATCTTATTTGATGCCGTTCATTCTTTCTCACTCTACAGCCCAGATTTATTATTGTTATTATTTTTTAGCTATGATCTGTAATAGTAGATCATTTGAAGAGGGGTACCGGTTAGCAGGACCCCCCAAATAGAAATATTTTGGTCTTTCGATACGAGGATAATTGAATAACTTTGAAATATGATAAAGATAAATAATTATTTCGGGTTTGGATTTTCGGGTTTGGGTTTGGGTTTGGGTTTCAAATTTTTGGTGAAACCCACCTTGATTCTAACCCGACAACATCCCTAACCATTTCTTTCTTTTTTTTTGTACCACTAATCTTAACCTTTTTATTATTTTTTTCCAATTTAGTCATTATGTTTTAAATGTTTATTATGTTTAAAGCTATTTTTTATCTTATTCGATCGTTGAACCGAGCTGCTTGATAGACTGAATCATGATATATAGTCGGTTCAACCTAATTTTTTTTAATTAAATAAATAATAAAAATTAGAAAGCTGATTGCAAGCTAAAAGGTAAAGAACTAAAATTTTAAAAATCGACTAAAAGGTGAAAAAATTTAACGGGTAAATTAAACCAATTAGACTAATCAATTTGATAAAAATACAAATAGTTTAGATTTGTTCCACATAGATTTATTTAAGTTATCTACGGTCCTAATTTTATTTACTCTATTAAAACTCTATGGTGGAGATTTATTCAATCGTAAGTTTAAATTGCATTATACTATTTAGATTTGTAGGGGGTTTCTATGTATTGTTTAGCTTATACACTTCAAAAAAAAAATTTAGATTAAATTTTAAATTATAATACATGATCTCATTATTTTAAAAAAAAATTAATTTTTACTATTAAAATTTGATTTAGCTTGTACAATTTTATTTTGAAAATAAATTTGAATTATACCCTATGATCCTATTAAATCAATTTTTTTTTATTTTGCTATTATGATTTGATGTAATTTGACCAGTGTATTGAATAGACAAGGAAAAATAAAAAATTTTAAACCAAACTGAGAGTCCAAACCACCGTTATCAAAAAAAAAAAAAAAAAGTGCCAAACCATTTTAAATACAAACCCAAACTTATTTACTAGTAAACCGAAATTATTTGAATGAGGGCCCAATAATTTGTGCAACTAAAGGTGCGTTTGAATTAACAAAATTACAATTTGGTCATAAATTTATCAAGAATAAATATATTGATTTTGTCATTCTTCATAAAGACATCATAAAAATGTGGACAGAAAATTATGGACGTAAATCTTTGAAAATAAGTTTTTTTAAAATTATTTCCAAGTCATCTTTCATAAAAGAATTTTAAAATATTTAGCTTACAGCTAAACTTTGAATTTAAATGTACATTCATATCATATAAATTTCGTGTCTGCCCACATTTAAAATCTTTACATAAAATCTAGACAGAAAATTATGGACGTAAATCTTTGAAAATAAGTTTTTTAAAAATTACTTCCAAGTCATCTTTCATAAAAGAATTTTAAAATATTTAGCTTATAGCTAAACTGTGAATTTAAATGTACATTCATATCATATAAATTTTGTGTCTACCCACATTTAAAATCTTTACATATTATATATATTGAATATTTATATTTACCCACATTCAAATTTTTTAAAAGAATGATACAAAATTAATGTCTAAATTAGTTATAACATACTGAACATTAACTAAATTAACAAAGTGCGGATAGAATCATGCTAGACATGATTAATATGAGATTTGGGGAATTTAGAGTGAGTTTGGATCGAATCAAAACGAATTCAGATCGAAACAAACTTCAAACTCTCAAATCAGAGTTTCCAGACCACTTTCGGACGTCCAAAACAGGAATTGGGCGCACGGAAAGGGTTTCAAAGGGTCCCTCGGAGAGCCTGAATCGGACTCTCTTCCAGAGAGTTGGATTTGGGGAAGTCTAAAAATCGAACGCTCCATATGCCTTGTGCCCACCCGGATGTGATTTCAGACCCTCCTCGCAGATGCCCAAAAACATTTCGGGCCCTGAACCTGAGAGCTGCGGTGCGCCTGGACATCGAACAACCGGAAGCCCAAATTATCCTGCGGGCTTCCCAAAAATGTTCTGGACGGTCCCTCGTGGGCGTCTGAATGAGTTTCCGACGCTCAACCCGAGAGCACTCTCTTGTGCGAGAAGTCGCCCTTTCTGATGCCCGAAAGACTTCGTGGGCGCCCGAACATGAAAGCAGGTGAATCTGTTACGGCGTCCAGAATCAGAACCGGACACAGCTTTGATAGATTCGGGTACCCCAAAGTTTGGGCAGGCGCCCGAATCCTGGCGTGCAGAGAGCGTTTTGTCTGTTTGCAAGAATAAGTGTTTGAAGGGTTTAGTTGCTATTGTTGCAACCTTATAAAGGGCCCTCACTGTTTGCCCTAACCCACACAACAGCCACCCCTCTTCACTCCCTCTCTTACTCTCTCTCTCTCTCCTCCCTTTCGCTCTCTAGAGAAGAAAGCCACCATTGTTGGAGAGCTCCTAATTAAGCTCAAGATTGATCTTGTTCGAAGCTAGGAAACGGCAACGTGACTTATAGTTGTATCCTCTCTTTACATGGGACAGAGACAATGCACTGTGCAACGTGACTTAACTCAAGGGAAACGAATAGAATGGTACGGAGGAATAGCGTCTTCAATTAAGCTCTCAATGTTGGCTTTAATTTGTTCTACTACCTCCTCCTTGATCAACACTAAAGAGAAGTAGGGGCATCTGCTTCTTTGACACTAGTGGCAAGCAAAGTAGAATCATCTATCGATCATTAATGCTCATAAGCTCTCTCCTAAATTTGGCCCCGCTGCTTCTTCTACTATCAGCAGCAACAATCTTCAGTAAAGCATCGCAAATAGATAAAATTGGAGCTTCTACTGTAACAAAAAGAAGAAATGAAATTTGGAGATTGTAAAAATAAAAGCTTCAATTTATATTTCTAATTCTTTGAGTAGCATTAGTCATACAGCAAGAAGGCCACATTGTTGTTACAAAAATTGTCCCTTCATTTGTTTAAGCCTACACGGACCCGGTTCGTAGAAATTGTTAAACCGTTGGAGGTGAATTCTATTGGTGCACTCCCGTGACTCTTTAGAATGCGGCTCAGTTTCCAAGATCTAAACCTAATTCATGTTGACGCGCGTGAATTGGAGTAGTATCTGAAGGAATTAAATCTCACCTATAATACATACCTATAATAATAAGAGGCAAGGCGAAGCAAATTCAGTGTGGCAAAATCGGAAGTGTAGGGCAGTACAGAGAAGAGAGATTGGCTCGTCTATACTGTCGTACACTTCTGATTGCTTGAGCGATTTAAACATTGACACAAGGGATTTTGGTTAGAAATTCTCTTTTTCTCTAATTTGTTTTCTCTAATTAAGATTTTTCAAAGAGCTATATTCTCATTATTTATTTAAAATTTTTCGTAGAACAAAAGAAGGTTGGTTACATCATAAGTCTCTTGTTTTGGTTTTGAATAAGACATAAAGTAAAATTTTTGTGAGTAGTGCTTCTATACTTATTTTTTTTCTGACACCGTTCATTCATTTCTACTCAACGGCTTAGATTTAATTTTTTTAAATTGTGACCTGCAATAGTAGATCACTTTGAGAGAGGTACCGGTTACCAGGTACTCCAAAGAGAAATATTTTTGTCTTTTAATACGTGGGCAATTTAGTAATTTTACCTTCACTATATTATCAAATTTCTCTTCACTCGTTGTTTCCTTTTTCTCTCTCTATCTTTCCTCTTCATCCACAGTAGAGATGTAAAGGGGTCGGATTCGGGGCGGATTTTCAAAAATCTGAACCCGAATCCGACTATCAAACCCGAAACCCGAATCCAAACCCAAATCTGACGAATTTTAGAAAATCATATCCACATTCAATTTTTTTTAAATAGTGATACAAAATTAATGTCTAAATTAGAGGAATTCAAAAATTTGTTAAACATATTAAATACTTGAATTTAAATATTTACCAATATTATTTTTTTAAATAGTGATACAAAATTAATGTCTAAAGTAAAAAAATTCTAATTTTTTTTTAAACATATTAAATATATTGAATTTAAATTTTTAGCCTATACAATTCTATTCTAAGAATAAATTTGAATTATACCCAATATTCCTAATCAATTACCACATTCAAATTTTTTTAAATAGTGATACAAAATTAATGTCTAAATTAGAAAAATTCTAAAAAAATTTTAATGCGCCCACTGAAATTTTTTAGTAGTTCTCACTTCCTATGATTTACCCTTTTCCAAATCCAGATATTGCCAGCGAGGTATGTGATCGTGGCAAGGGCATCATAGAGTAGTGGACCTAGCGAGATCTAGATGTGGTAAAGTTGAATGTTTAAAATTAGTGGTGGTACTCTGATATTACATGTATACATATTGTGCATGTTCGTACATGTTGGCATATGATTCTGTTTCGTTCGAATAGAAAAATTTTCGACTGTTCGGTTGGTCTGTTGTATGTGCCCGAGCAGGCTCAATTGGCGGTTTTAGGGCGTGGCAGTTAGGGCTACTACTGGTTTGCTCTCAGCTTATATATGTTGAGAGGAATGTAGTAGATGGATTACTTTCACACACGGAAGCTTTAATCTTCTATTTGTTTTACTATTCTCCTCTTTTGCTGGATCTCTAAAAGCTATGATGGTTGACCTTTTTGCTACCTTGGAGACGTGCCGAAGGTGGCGAGTGGCATATCCACCGAGCATTGTATTGCTAGAAGTGACTACCAGAAGCCTCGCATATGGATGGTCAATTTTGTTTCTAGGACACTGTTTTGCATGCCTAGACCCAGGCCACATCTAAACTTATATTCTCTATTATTACTTAAGTACTTGATATATACAGTTTACAACATCTATTTACTGTATTATTAAATTAGCTCATTGAGAGATAGAATCTGTTCACTATGCAACTAAAATTATTTTCTATTTAATTTAAATAGTTTGCTGGTTTTAAAAGACCTTTAAATTTAAACATATTTCTGTAATTTCAAAAATATATTTCTACTAAAAAATGAAATTATTTTCCAACATAAAGAGGTTTATTAAAGTTTATTATAATGTCTGGAAATAAAAAAAGACTTCCTCAATCGAACAAAGAAAAAGACTGCCGAATAAGCGAAGAAAAGAAGGAAACAGCCGTAAGAATAAGCTCAACCATTGCATCGGTAACGTTCACAATTTTTTTTTTTTTTTCTTTTCGAAAATCGGGATCTTCGTCCTCTTTCACCCCCGTATGTCGCGTCGCCGGTCCAATTACGCCTCAAACCCAGGCCCTCGGCAAAATCTTCTATGTGCCTTGTCATTAGGAAATATCATTGGTCGATTTGTAGGGGTAAAAATGGATCGAATATTATCTGATCGTATACGTATTCGTATCCGTATTTGATTTTGTTCACATCTAAATTAAAATATATTCGGATCCGATCGAATACGAATGCAGATATTGTTTCTTTTTTTTTTTTTTGAGAGAAAGGTAGCACGCTACCCGCTTCGTTTTATTTCGTTTAGAAATAAATTTAGCTGGAAATGTGAATCAACTAGGATTCGAACTCGGAACCTCGGGTACCAACCACCAAGCCCTTTGCCACTTGCGCTAGGGACGGTCGGTGATGCAGATATTATTTCAGTGAGTGCAAAACTGCCTTACAAATTTGGATATTCAAGGATTAATAAACATTATTAATAAAATATTGGGAAATAAACTATTAGTGCAGGTGGTGAGAGTTTTTTTTAATTCTTTTTAAGAGGAGCTGGGTTCCATTCCTCGCAGAGCCCCTTCCCCACTTTATTTTTAAATTTATTTTTAAAAATTCATTTAGAAGTATTTAAATTTGGATTAAGTTTAGTATGGATTCTGTCACGCCCCGCCGGGTCCTTAAACACCAACTAGGTGGAAAGGATAACCGCACGAGCGCATGCACCAGACCCGCCGAACGGATAGAGTCTTTCCTATCCGCCCAAGGCGTCACAACACAAGCTTATCCACAATGTTCCAACTAGGAACAGAGTACAAGAGTTGCACAAGGAAAGTATCAACATAAAGAAGTTCTACTTCTATTACATCACATGGCACAATATACATGTCCAAATTTTTCTTTTCTTTTCATTCCATACACTATGTTCCAAAACGATGGAATATACAACATTCATACAAGAATGAAAATGTTCTATGCAATCATAGTCCAAAATAGGGGTACAACTCTATGTATCACCAAAATGGAAGGGCCGCTATCTAGAGAGCTAAACCCTTGCCTCGCTCCGCTGCCTCACACGCGGAAGGACCTGGAAAATGTGGGGTGAGAACTATAAACATAGTTCCTAGTGGGTAAGGCCACCCAAGAGAGAAGCTCGACCCACCAGGTCCAAAGAAACACCATATGCATAAGTTAGATCACATATAACTATGCAACAATTATTTATATGCTTGTAAATAAACATAAAGGATGCAACCAAATGAAATATAATTTATCATTCTCTCCTAGGTTCACCCTATGTCTCACAATGACTAAGTTCATTTACTTATGGTTTCGGAATCGCCGTCTCACCATAATTATTCCAACATTCGAGGAGTGAACTCGTCACCTCCTAGTTCGAGTAGCGAACTCGTCGCATACTCGGGATAGCGAAATCGTCGCCTACCCCGTCTCAACACCGCCATTACATGGCATGGATAGCGAACTCGTCGCATATCCGGGATAGCAACCTCGTCGCATATCCCCTCTCGACACTGCCAACTCAAGGCGAGGTAGCGAAATCGTCGCCTACCCGGGATTGCAAACTCGTCGCACATCCCGTGTCGGTACGGCCAACTCATGGCATGGTAGCGAAATCGTCGCCTACCCGGGATAGCAAAATCGTCGCACATCCCGTCTCAATACGGCCAACTCATGGCATGGTAGCGAAATCCTCGCCTACCCGGGATAGCAAAATCGTCGCACATCCCGTTGTTCACGTTTTTCACTTGCCAACCTAAGTCTCATGACCTTAGGTTCAAGTCACTAAGTCTCGCCTATGTTCAATAACATTAGGCTTACTTTCTCATTATCAACCTAGGTTCCATGATTCTAGGTTCCAATCTCATGTCAAACCTATGTTCAATGACACTAGGTTTCAATCTCACATGTTCCAACCTATGTTCAACAACACTAGGTTTAATCCTCATGTCCAACCTATGTTCAACAACACTAGGTTTAGCCTCATGTTCAACCTATGTTCAATAACACTAGGTTTAACCATACATGCAACCATGCAACAAGTATTAATATTTGAATTATACTTGAAATATACATCATGCAATAGGATCTCATTGTTCAACCTATCATGATTTTTACTTTTGCCAACATGCAAATTCTAGATTTCACAACACATACCATTGTATCTTTAAATGAATATTTACCCTAGACATGGAAGTGATTTAATCACTTCGGTAAACACAAACCCACCTCAAGAGCTTTCAAATCCTTGTATTCTTCAAGCTCCTAAATGTCCAAGCCTTGAGTTCTTGCTTCAACCCAAGCTTCTACAAGAAAACGGTTCGTTACTCGTTACGAACCCCTAAATCAACTCAATACATGAAATCAAGTATTCCAACATGATTTCATATGCCTCAATTGCAATTATCGAAGGTCCAAATATTTTTAGAACCTCACATTGCAAAAATCCTCATTCTACCTAGGGTTTGCATGCATGCAAGCCAAACCCTAGATTTCATGGTCAATCTCCCACATTTTGTGCTTTAGATTGCCAAGGGTTCTCAAAAACCTCATTTCAAAGGATTAAATCCAAGATTTGAACCCAAAACGTGAGGTACTAACCTTAATCACGAAATCCCCAAGCTCCTTCTTGCACCAAGAAGCTTCTTTTCTCCTTTGGAAGCTTTTTCCAAGATCAATCCACCCTTTTCTCTAAGTTTTGGAGAAATCTCTAGAGAGAGAAAGTGGAGAAGATGAAGAGGAGAAGTGGAGAAGAAGATGACTGAGAAGGGGGGGTGTTCCCTGCCTTTCAAACACCTCCACGAGTGTGAAAAGACCAAAATGCCCCTCTCCACACTTAACATTCTCAACCAGCCAAAACTAGGCATTGTATACCGGTATGCGCATATGCATACCGGTATACCTCAGAAATCCCGCAGAATCCCGAGAGCTGGATTTACTTTTTCGGCCATCGCGTACCGGTATCCTATTTCACATACCGGTATACGGTGACATTCCGGTATTTCCCGGAGAATTCCGCAAAACCCGAGAGCTGGGTTTTCGGCTCAACCACGGCATTCCGGTATTCCTTATGCACATACCGGTACTATTCACTTCAGTACCGGTATGAGCTCCACATACCGGAATCCAATGCAGAGTTTACAATTTCTGCAGTTTTCAACTTGTCGAAGTCCTTTTCGCGCCTCGTTTGCGCCGAAAACACTTCGCACAAGTCCCAAACTTGGCTGAAGCCTCACACATAGCCTCACATGCTATTTTCCCACCGGAACTCCACAATTTGTAGAAGTTCGGTACGGTGCACTGAAATTCAGTGTACTACATTCCTCCCCCCTTAAAGAGAGTTTCGGCCGCGAAACTAAATCATACCTCAGCTGGACTCAGCGAAGAGGTAAGGAAACCGCTCCTTCATCGAGCTTTCCAATTCCCATATAGCTTCGCGCTCACCGTGATTCGTCCATTGTACTTTTACATAAGGAATCTCACGGTTCCTCAAGCTTTTCACCTCGCGATCCATGATACACAAGGGAAATTCCTCATAAGTCATATCCTCATGAAGCTCCATAGGCACATACTCAAGGACGTGCGCCGGATCATACATATACTTGCGGAGGGTCGATACATGGAACACATTGTGTATCCCCGCAAGTTTTGGCGGCAAAGCTAGCCGATATGCTACGGATCCCACATGCTCCAAAACCTCATAAGGTCCAATGTAACGGGGACTCAACTTACCCCGAACACCAAATCGCTTCACCCCTCTCATGGGTGACACTTTCAAGAAGATGCGGTCTCCTACCGCGAATTTCAAATCTCGTCGACGTCGATCCGCATAACTCTTTTGTCTAGATTACGCCGTCGCTAAGCGTTCGCGTGCCAAGTGGACCTTTTCCTCCGCTTCACGCAACACGTCCGGTCCTAAGACCCTTTTCTCGCCGACTTCGCTCCAATGAATAGGAGAGCGGCATTTTCTTCCATACAAGGCCTCAAAAGGTGCCATTCCGATGCTAGATTGATAGCTATTATTGTAAGCAAATTCAGCCATCGGCAAATGTGTAGGCCATTGTAGTACACTGAATTTCAGTGTACCGTATCGAACTTCTACAAATGGTAGAGTTCCGGTGGAAAAATGGCATGAGAGGCTATATTTGAGGCTTCGGCCAAGTTTGGGACTTGTGTGAAGAGTTTTCGGCGCAATTGAGGCGCGAAAATAGACTTCGAAAAGTCAAAACTGCAAAAATTGTGAAGTCTGCATTGGATTCCGGTATGTGAACTCCAATACCGGAATTGGAGTGAAGTATACCGGTATGTGAAATGGTATACCGGAATGCCGTGGTTGAACCGAAAACCCAGCTCTCGGGTTTTGCGGAATTCTCCAGAAAATACCGGAATGTCGCTGTATACCGGTATGTGAAAGAGGATACCGGTACGCGATGGCCGAAACAGTAAATCCAGCTATCGGGATTCTGCGGAATTTCTGAGGTATACCGGTATGCATATGCGCATACCGGTATACAATGTCCAGATTTTGGCTGGTTGTTGTGTTGTTTGTGGAGAGGGGCAAAATAGTCTTTTCACATGATTTGGGGGTGTATGAATGGCTAAGACCTTCTCCCCTTCTCATTTGTTTTTCTCTCTACTTCTCCTCTCCCTCTCCCTCACTTTCTCTCTCTAGAGATCTCTCCAAAGCTTGGAAAATTGTGGATTGGAGCTTGGAAAAGGTTTCCAAAGGAGAAAGGAAGCTTCTTGGTGCAAGAAGGAGCTTGGAGATTTCGTGATTTAGGTTAGTACCTCACGTTTTGGGTTCAAACCTTGGATTTAATCCTTTGAAATGAGGTTTTTGGGAACCCTTGACAATCTAAAGCACAAAATGTGGGAGATTGGCCATGAAATCTAGGGTTTGGCTTGCATGCATGCAAACCCTAGGTAGATTGGGGCTTTTGCAATGAGAGGTTCTAAAAATATTTGGACCTTCGATAATTGCAATTGAGGCATAGGAAATCATGTTGGAACACTTGATTTCACATATTGAGTTGAATTTAGGGTTCGTAACGAGTAACGAACCGTTTTCTTGTAGAAGCTTGGGTTGAAGCAAGAACTCAAGGCTTGGACACTTAGGAGCTTGAAGAAATACAAGGATTCGAAAGCTCTTGAGGTGGGTTTGTGTTTACCGAAGTGATTAGGTCACTTCCATGTCTAGGGTAATTATCCATTTAAAAATCAAATGGTATGTGTTGAGAACCCTAGAATTTGCATGTTGGCAAAGGTAAAAATCATGATAGGTAGAACAATGAACTCCTATTGCATGATGTATATTTCAAGTACAATTCAATTGTTGATACTTGTTGCATGGTTGCATGTATGATTAAACCTAGTGTTAATAAACATAGGTTGGACAAGAGGACTAAACCTAGTGTATTGAACATAGGTTGGAACATATGAGAATTGAACCTAATGTCATTGAACATAGGTTGGAACATGTGAGATTGAAACCTAGTGTCAGTGAACCTAGGTTGAGAATGAGAAAGTAAACCTAGTATTATTGAACATAGGCGAGACTTAGTGACTTAAACCTAAGGTCATGAGACTTAGGTTGGCAAGTGAAAAACGTGAACGACGGGATGTGCGACGATTTTGCTATCCCGGGTAGGCGACGATTTCGCTACCATGCCATGAGTTGGCCGTATTGAGACGGGATGTGCGACGATTTTGCTATCCCGGGTAGGCGACGATTTCGCTACCATGCCATGAGTTGGCCGTACCGACACGGGATGTGCGACGAGTTTGCAATCCCGGGTAGGCGACGATTTCGCTACCTCGCCTTGAGTTGGCGGTGTCGAGAGGGGGATGTGCGACGAGGTTGCTATCCCGGGTATGCGATGAGTTCGCTACCCATGCCATGCGGTGGCCGTGTTGAGACGGGGCATGCGACGATTTTGCTATCCCGAGTATGCGACGATTTCGCTACTCGAACTAGGAGGTGACGAGTTCACTCCTCGAATGTTGGAATAATTATGGTGAGACGGCGATTCCGAAACCATAAGTAAATGACAAGTAAACGAACTTAGTCATTGTGAGACATAGGATGAACCTAGGAGAGAATGATAAATTATATTTCATTTGGTTGCATCATTTATGTTTATTTACAAGCATGTAAATAATTGTTGCATAGTTATATATAATCTAACTTATGCATATGGTGTTTCTTTGGACCTGGTGGGTCGAGCTCCTCTCTTGGGTGGCCTTACCCACTGGGAACTATGTTTATAGTTCTCACCCCACATTTTCCAGGTCCATCGGCGAGTGAGGCGGCGGAGCGAGGCAAGGGTTTGGCTCTTTAGATAGCGGCCCTTCCATTTTGGTTGTATGTAGAGTTGTACCCTATTTTTGGAATATGATAGTATAGGGAATTTACATTCTTGTATGAATGTTGTATATTCCATAGTTTTGGAACATAATGTATGGAATGGAAAAGAAAAAAATTTGGGACATGTATATTGTGCCATGTGATGTAATAGAAGTAGAACTTCTTTATGTTGATGCTTTCCTTGTGCAACTCTTGTACTCCGTTCCTAGTTGGAACATTATGGATAAGCTTGTGTTGTGACGCCTTGGGCGGATAGGAAAGACTCTATCCGTTCGGCGGG
Source organism: Puya raimondii (assembly GCA_016920855.1). Classification (NCBI taxonomy): domain Eukaryota; kingdom Viridiplantae; phylum Streptophyta; class Magnoliopsida; order Poales; family Bromeliaceae; genus Puya; species Puya raimondii. Next base: position 3,679,086 of record JABWPP010000050.1, read on the forward strand.
TCTGGTGCATGCGCTCGTGCGGTTATCCTTTCCACCTAGTTGGTGTTTAAGGACCCGGCGGGGCGTGACAGATTGAGGTGGTATCAGAGCGTAGAAACGGTCTAGGTTGACCTAAGAAACCCTAGGATGGAAATAACCCTAGGAGTGTAGGCTCGTGAGTGACGAGATCTTTGATTATGGCGAAGGTTAAGTGATTGGGTTATGTCTTTATGCCTCTAATTGAAAATAGAGGTAGATTCGAGGTGTGTCTTACGGTTGCAGGTATTATAACATAAATTTTGGATATTGCATCACACTAAGTTGCTTAGTGCTTAGTAGATTATGTTTTTCCTTTTCTTACAGTACATTACCTTTCTATTTGAATCTAGTTGATATGCATGTATAATTATATTTGCAGGTTTTAAGTGCTCTAAGTCAGTTGGAATTTGGAAGTGAAGTCTGTGAACGAATATTATTTCAAGCTGTGGAATTATTGTCTGATTCAAGTGATGAAACGTTAGTAGCAGCCATGAGTTTTATTTTTAAAGCTGCATCTCAATGCCAGCACCTTCCTCAAGCCGTAAGTTTGCATTGTTCAAAATTTGACACATTATTATTCCACTGTCAATTAGTTTGTTAAATCATTCTGCTCCTTTATTGTTAACTGTGCCTTTTACCATTCCGTGAGAAATAATAAAAAGCTTATTCAAGTTTATCAGAATATATGCAGAAAAATGATATTTTTCAAGTTGCAGCCATACAAACTCACCTCTACAGCGAATACAATCCAAAAAAAGAAGGAAATCAACTACCGTACAACTCCGCACAATTTTCACACTGATACATACAGCCCAAAATAGACATATATTATTATTTTTATTATTATTGTTATTTATAAAATTATTCTTATCCTCTCTTGGGAGTCCCCCAACTATAGTCTGTAGGTCATTCTGAATAGCCGCCTCCACTTTTTTCCTTTTTTAATTTTGACCGACCCCCTCTCTAGTTTTGTTTTTTATTTATTTAATTTTTTTCATTAATAAAAGTCCAAACGTCAATTTACTTAATTTACTAGCTTTCTTGATTATTAGCTATTAATTAACTATTCTAATTTGATTTTTCAAAATAATTAAAATTATTTGAAATTAATGAAATTACTAGCGCGTTTGACGAAATATCCAAATTATTTCACCAAAATTATTTAATTCTAGACATTTTAAAATTAAGGAGGTGTGATAAAAAAAAAATTATATAGCTGAGGGACTATTTCATATTTGCCTATAATTGTGGGGGTCTATTAATTTATATTGTGCCAATCACAGCAGCTAGCCCGAACTCCTTCTTGTGGCTCCCCCCCCCCCCTGAAGCTCTTTATTTTTTCTGAGGCACATAATAGGACAGCATGCCGTATACGGTCTGAAGAAATGAGAGAACAAAGAGCACGATAGCGGCTATCAGGGAAAGAGCGACCCACGTGTTAGGGCAGTACTGCAACATGAAGTTCCCCCAGCAGTTGCTGATTCCACTGTTGTGATGCTCGGTCACGTTGGTGTAAAGTTTGCGTAGAGTGTCAGGCATCTCGATATCTTTGATCTCCCTATTCAAATCTGCGAAGAAGCCGACCACATCGGCGTCCTTATAGTTGGTGCTCGCAACTATCCCGCTCTCCCTCAACAGCTTCACGTCGTACTCGCGCTGCAGCATGCAAGACATGCACGCCGTGTAGGCCGTGAAGCAGAGCACACTATTTGTCGGAGTGGCCTCGAACATAATAAGATTGCGGAAGATTGGTTTGCTGTAATCGTAAAGCTTTAATACGGGGATATTGATCACCCCAGATACGTGCGTCAGTCCACGGTTGAATGTAACGTCCAGGCAGCTACCCGAGTCTTTTTTCTTGAACTTTGTAGCAGACTTTTGAAGCTCCGTAGCGCTGGGAATATATAGTTGCAAAGCATTCCTGCTACCTCGGTCTTCGTGGTCCATTTGGTATCCTTCCTTCGGTATTCGAGACCAGTGAAAAAGGTGGAGCAGATGGTGGAACTGATCAGGTGCGTCCCTACTCGTTTCCTGCTCATCTAGGAACAAAGGCATTTCCTGTTCTTCTAGGAACAAAGGCACTCCAATACTCTTTACCTGTTCTTCGTTCTTTCTTTTCTCTGAAACATGTTCTTCGTTCCTCCTTTTTCCTAAATCTTGTTCTTCGTTTTTCGTGGGCCAAAGATCATCGAAGCACCACAAAGCTAATTCTTCGATCGATTCCTCACAGATGGTGCTGTCTTGAGGGAAGCAACCTAGCAGTATCTTGATGGTGAAGAGCGGAATCTGGTTGTCGACTGTCAACAAGTCGAGCTTGACCGGCTCCGAGTGCTCCTTTATGTCTAGATGCAAAGCCACATACTCTACGTAGTGGTAAAGGGGCTCTAGATTCCTCATGCGGAATCCATCCATCGCGAATAGTATGAAGGAGCTGTCAAGCAGCAGCATCATTCGGAATTCTTCGCTACTCCATTCGCGTAAATCTCTGTCGTAGCAGCTGCGAACAGCCTCTTCATTCTCCTCTATCTCTTCAAGATACTTCTTCGTGTCGAGGCTGCAGTAGTTGGCCATAAACCTAGTGATCTCCAACTTGTAATCATCGTCGAACTTCAGCCGGTTCTTGTAGTCGCGGTGGTACGGCCCGATTGCCACCGCTCTTGGCTCAGGGGGCTCTCGGCCATTTGCTTTGCGCTCGCACTTGAAGATGGTATGGCCGTTGGAAGCATCTCCGTATATCTTTTCTAATAAAACCTCCCCTTTCTCGAAAAGATTGTCGGCCTCCGTCAGTTTCTTCTCGAACCATTCTATGTTCTTTTTGTTGATTCCTAGCTTCCCAATCTCGATGTCGTCTGGGATCGGCCAGCTACCGTCACTCATGCTGAAGCTACAAATCGTTCAGTTTAATTACTACAACAAAGAAATATAGTAATTATTAGGAATTGAATTTTATTTTGCCTTGCGTAGAAGTACAGGCTTTCCCGAAATGCTGCCATGAGAAAATTCATGTACTGTATTTAATTGCTTGATTGAACAAGAGCTCTTCTATTTTAGCAAGAGGATGTTTGGTGTCAGGTAATAATTTTTGGTTAAAAAGAAAAATTCAGTCACAAAAATAAAGCCAAAATGTATGGAGAACCCTCAACTATAAGCTATTTTGTAATGGCCACCCAACTTTAATTTTTTGGATCAAAGGCTTCTTTAATTAACTTTTAAGTTTTAGAATTAAGTCGATTTAATTAAAAAATAGAGATTTTATCAAATTAATAGATGATTTTATCAAATTAAATAATTTTAATCACTTTGAGTAAATAAAATTAGACTAATTAATGATTAATAGAGTCAACAGATGTGAAAAAAAAATTAGCCAAACTAAATATAAAAACTCGAATGAAAAAAAACAGAGATGTTGAGGGGTTTCAATTGAAATATAAAAGTTGAGAGGTCTAGTTTAGAATGGGCTATAGACAAAGGGTTCTAGATCTGTATATCCCCCCCCAAAAAAGGTCGCTTGACATTTGGTTTGCAGGAAAAAACAAAAAAAAAAACTGCTTTTGAGTCATTCTTATTTGGTTTGTTGATAAAGAAAATGAAAAATGCCCATCTTTTCTCTTCTAGTTAACAATATTTGAAATAAACCAACAATCTTTTTTTTTTTTAATATTGAGATCTTGTCAACTTTCAATCATTTTGACTAAAGTGAATTGCTTCAAACTACTGTAAAATTATAATTATATTTAATGATAAATATGTTAAGTTTAATGAGTTTGATGAATTCTTTAGCTAATAAAAATGTAGATTTGAGCATCCATAGGTAAATAAAAGGCATTAATTCAAAGAAGTATTCTAATTTAAATTTCTAAAATAATTTAAATCAAACTAAATGAAAATTAGGCGGTGTAGTCCAGACAAATATATAGCTCACGGGTATATTCAAAACATTCAATAGTGGAGGGGTTTCTTCTGCATTTTTATCTTTTATTATGTGAGTGATGAAAGAACTGGAGCACAGGGGAAGTTCGTTATTGCACAAACTAGGCATCTTTTCGTGGACCGTGCAAGAATAGTGAAAAGAAATTTTTTTGGGTCAAATCAGTAAAACTTCTCCACAAAAAAGTATTTTTTACGAGAAACCAAATATGTGAAAAAAAATATTTTTCAAATCAAAAAATTATTTTTTGTCAAATTTTATTTTATAAATCACGTCGGCTCTAGAAGAAAATTTCAAAAGCACAAAATTATTCAAATTATTAAATATGATGAGTGTTGTGAACATGACAGGTTTGGACTAATTTTTACTGACGAGGCCTTGCCCCTTAGTTGTTATTGTCTCCAATTAATTGACTTTTCTTTTTAAATCTTGAAATATCCCTAAATGAATTAATTGTACCTCGATTTTAAAATATGGACTTAGGGTTTTGAAAAATATCCACTGCTCAAGTAAGGTGTTAGGAATTGGGGTCTGTAGACAATCGGAAGGGGAAAAAAAGAAAAAGAAAAAAGGGTTTGCTTATCCTTTTTGCGGCGGTGGGTTCTAATAGACCTTGTTTAGAGATTGTCTCACTGCTGGAAAAAAAAAAAAGAAAAAAAAAGAAGAAAAAGGCTCAAAGGCAGACAATATTTTACAGGACAGTACTGCAGCCTATTACAATGCCAAACATACCGTCGATTAATCAATTTTCTAGCCCGCTATTTATTCATGTCCTATATCTAGAAGAATAGCCGTAGATTGAAAATACTCTTCTTTGTGATAATTATACGGGATAGTTATACCACATGCTGTATTTCAAAGCGATCCTATTGTGTGTTATTTAAGACATTAACGCAAGGATAAATATAGTAATTTTATATTAAAATAATATTAAATTTTTTTATTTTTATTCTTGTCTGTAAAATAGAGATTTTTAATTGAATAATGGTATTATGTAAAATAATTGTGACATAAAAAAGTTTATCACACGGAAATAGTATTTATTTCTCACACTACAGATTTTTTGTTTTTTGTTTTTTGTTTTTTTGACAAAGCCTTTAGATATTCGAATGTGTGTGTTGGATCGCGAACCGAACTTGCGAAGATATTGATCAAGTTGTTGACAGAGTCAAACGAGTTTTCTGGTTCTGAATCGATTCTCGGACTGACCCTCGAGTGCGCCACGATCAAGCAATTCGGTTGAGGAGGGATCGGCTCAACCGGATCCTTCCTTAATATGATAAACCGAACTGAGAATTAAGGCGGACTCGACTGAACGAGCCTAGTTGGTTGTAGCAGAAAGTTGAAGCTTGCGGAGACTAAGCTATTCCTAATCTAGACTAAGCTATTCTACTCCTATAAAAGTTCTTACAAATGTAGGAAAAGATTACTAAAGTATTCTATTCTTAGAAAACAGAGAATTTGTTGAAAAATAGAGTGGTCTTCTTTCTTCGCAGAGAAGATCTAAGAGCCTTATTTCAGATGTCTTTACATTATTTATAGTACTGCTATCAGCCTGTAGTTACCGGGCAACTCGCGTCGTAGGGAATGTTACAGTCGCCTTTTTATTGGTCGCGGGAATCACTTATACGCTTTTCGCTCATTATTTATAGTACTGCTATGATGCGTGGGTGCTCGATTCGGCTTGTTCCTTTCACGTCTGCCCAGAGAAGAAGTCTTTTGCCACCTATAAAGCGATCAAGGGTGGAAAAGCTTTTATGGGGAACGGGACGATGTGCAAAGTTTTGGGAGTCGGCACGGTGAAGATCCAGATGCACAATGGGGTCGTGAGGACACTGACAGGTGTGCGGCATGTTCCTGGTTTGAAGCGGAATTTGATCTCTTGAAAGCCCATAAGAGCGTTCTATTACGCCCAAAGAGTGCGAGTTTGCCACGAGTACAAGTCCAGATTCGAACGAACGAGGATTCAAAGCCCATAAGAGCGTTCTATTACGCCCTAAGAGTGCGAGTTTGCCACGAGTACAAGTCCAGATTCGAAAGAACGAGGATTGAAAGCCCATAAGAGCGTTCTATTACGCCCAAAGAGTGCGAGTTTGCCACGAGTACATGTCCAGATTCGAATGAACGAGGATAGAAAGCCCACAAGAGCGTTCTATTACGCCCTAAGAGTGTGAGTTTGCCACGAGTACAAGTCCAGATTCGAACGAACGAGGATTGAAACCCCACAAGAGCGTTCTATTACGCCCAAAGAGTGCGAGTTTGCCACAAGTACATGTCCAGATTCAAACGAACGAGGATTGAAAGCCCAAAGAGTGCGAGTTTGCCATGTGTACAAGTTCACATTCGATCGAACGATGAGTTTGAAAGCCCACGAGTACATGTTCAGATTCGAACGAAGGAAAATTCTAAGCCAATAAGAGCGTTCTATTACGCCCAAAGAGTGCTAGTTTGCTACGAGTACATGTCCAGATTCGAACGAACGAAGATTGAAACCCCACAAGAGCGTTCTATTACGCCCTAAGAGTGCGAGTTTGCCATGTGTACAAGTTCACATTCGAACGAACGAAGATTGAAAGCCCATTAGCCCATTCTATTATGCCCAAAGATTGCGAGTTTGCCACGAGTACATGTTCAGATTCGAACGAAGGAGGATTGAAAGCCCATAAGAGCGTTCTATTACGCCCAAAGAGTGCGACTTTGCCACGAGTACATGTTCAGATTCGAACGAATGAGGATTGAAAGCCCATAAGAGCGTTCTATTACGCCCAAAGAGTGCGAGTTTGCCATGTGTACAAGTTCACATTCGAACGAACGAAGATTGAAAGCCCACAAGCCAATTCTATTATGCCCTAAGAGTGCGAGTTTGCCACGAGTACATGTCCAGATTCGAACGAAGAAGGATTGAAAGCCCATAAGAGCGTTCTATTACGCCCAAAGAGTGCCACTTTGCCACGAGTTCATGTTCAGATTCGAACGAACGAGGATTGAAACCCCATAAGAGCGTTCTATTACCCCCTAAGAGTGCGAGTTTGCCACGAGTACAAGTCCAGATTCAAAAGAACGAGGATTGAAAGCCCATAAGAGCGTTCTATTACGCCCAAAGAGTGCGAGTTTGCCACGAGTACTTGTCCAGATTCGAACGAACGAGGATTGAAGCCCCATAAGAGCGTTCTATTACGCCCAAAGAGTGCGAGTTTGCCACGAGTACAAGTTCAGATTCGAACGAACGAGGATTGAAAGCGCATAAGAGCGTTCTATTACGACCAAAGGGTGCGACTTTGCCACGAGCTCATGTTCAGATTCGAACGAACGAGTATTAAAACCCCATAAGAGCGTTCTATTACGCGCTAAGAGTGCGAGTTTGCCACGAGTACAAGTTCAGATTCGAACAAACGAGGATTGAAAGCCCATAAGGGCGTTCTATTACGCCCTAAGAGTGCGAGTTTGCCACGAGTACATGTCCAGATTCGAACGAATGAGGATTGAAAGCCCATAAGAGCGTTCTATTACGCCCAAAGAGTGCGAGTTTGCCACGAGTACATGTTCAGATTCGAACGAACGAGGATTGAAAGCCCATAAGAGCGTTCTATTACGCCCAAAGAGTGCGAGTTTGCCACGAATGCAAGTTCAGGTTCGAACGAACGAGGATTGAAAGCCTGTAAGTGCGTTCTATTACGCCCAAAGAGTGCGAGTTTGCCACGAGTACATGTCCAGATTCGAATGAACGAGGATTGGAACCCCATAAGAGCGTTCTATTACGTCCTAAGAGTGCGAGTTTGCCACGAGTACATGTTCAGATTCAAACGAACGAGGATTGAAAGCCCATAAGTGCGTTCTATTATGCCCAAAGAGTGCGAGTTTACCACGAGTACATGTTCAGATTCGAACGAACGAGGATTTAAAGCCCATAAGAGTGTTCTATTACGCCAAAGAGTGCGAGTTTGCCACGAGTACATGTCAGATTCGAACGAACGAACGAGGATTGAAAGCCCCAAGAGCGTTCTATTAAGCCCAAAGAGTGCGAGTTTGCCACGAGTACAGTCCAGATTCGAACGAACGAGGATTGAAAGCCCATAAGAGCGTTCTATTACGCCCAAAGAGTGCGAGTTTGCCACGAGTACATGTCCAGATTCGAACGAACGAACGAGGATGAAAGCCCCATAAGAGCGTTCTATTACGCCCAAATAGTGCGAGTTTGCCACGAGTACATGTCCAGATTCGAACGAACGTGGATTGAAAGCCCACAAGAGCGTTCTATTGTGCCCAAAGAGTGCGAGTTTGCCATGAGTACATGTCCAGATTCGAACGAACGAAAATTGAAACCCCATTAGAGCGTACTATTACGCCCTAAGAGTGCGAGTATGCCACGAGTACAAGAACGAACAAAGAATGAAAGCCCATAAGCCAATTCTACTATGCCCTAAGAGTGCGAGTTTGCCATGAGTACATGTCCAGATTCGAATGAACGAGGATCGAAAGCCCACAAGAGCGTTCTATTACGCCCTAAGAGTGTGAGTTTGCCACGAGTACAAGTCCAGATTCGAACGAACGGGGATTGAAACCCCACAAGAGCGTTCTATTACGCCCAAAGAGTGCGAGTTTCCCATGTGTACAAGTTCACATTCGAACGAACGATGATTGAAAGCCCCCATAAGAGCGTTCTATTACGCCCAAAAGAGTGCGAGTTTGCCACGAGTACATGTTCAGATTCGAACGAAGAAGGATTCTAAGCCCATAAGAGCGTTCTATTACGCCCAAAGAGTGCGACTTTGCCACGAGTACATGTTCAGATTCGAACGAACGAGGATTGAAAGCCCATAAGACAATTCTATTATGCCCTAATAGTGCGAGTTTGCCACGAGTACAAGTCCAGATTCGAATGAACGAGGATTGAAAGCCCACAAGAGCGTTCTATTATGCCCAAAGAGTGCGAGTTTGCCATGAGTACATGTCCAGATTCGAACGAACGAAAATTGAAACCCCATTAGAGCGTACTATTACGCCCTAAGAGTGCGAGTTTGCCACGAGTACAAGTTCAGATTCGAACGAACGAGGATTGAAACCCCCAAGAGCGTTCTATTACGCCCCAAAAAGAGTGCGAGTTTGCCACGAGTACAAGTCCAGATCGAAAGAACGAGGATTGAAAGCCCATAAGAGCATTTTTTACGCCCAAAGACTGCCAGTTTGCCACGAGTACATGTTCAGATTCGAACGAACGAGGATTGAAAACCCCATAAGAGCGTTCTATTACGCCCAAAGAGTGCGAGTTTGCCACGAGTACAAGTTCAGATTCGAACGAACGAAGATTGAAAGAAAGCCCATAAGAGCGTTCTATTACGCCCAAAGAGTGCGAGTTTGCCACGAGTACATGTTCAGATTCGAACGAACGAGGATTGAAAGCCCCATAAGAGCGTTCTATTACGCCCAAAGAGTGCGAGTTTGCCACGAGTACATATTCAGGTTCAAACGAACGAGGATTGAAAGCCCATAAGAGCGTTCTATTACGCCCAAAGAGTGCGAGTTTGCCACGAGTACATGTTCAGATTCGAACGAAGGAGGATTGAAAGCCCATAAGAGCGTTCTATTACGCCCAAAGAGTGCGAGTTTGCCACGAGTACAAGTCCAGATTCGAACGAACGAGGATTGAAAGCCCATAAGAGCGTTCTATTACGCCCTAAGAGTGCGAGTTTGCCACGAGTACAAGTCCAGATTCGAAAGAACGAGGATTGAAAGCCCATAAGAGCGTTCTATTACGCCCAAAGAGTGCGAGTTTGCCACGAGTACATGTCCAGATTCGAACGAACGAAGATTGAAACCCCACAAGAGCGTTCTATTATGCCCTAAGAGTGCGAGTTTGCCACGAGTACATGTTCAGATTCGAACGAATGAGGATTGAAACCCCATAAGAGCGTTCTATTACGCCCAAAGAGTGCGAGTTTGCCACGAGTACAAGCCCAGATTCGAACGAACGACGATTGAAAGCCCATAAGAGCGTTCTATTACGCCCTAAAAGTGCGAGTTTGCCACGAGTACATGTTCAGATTCGAACGAAGGAGGATTGAAAGCCCATAAGAGCGTTCTATTACGCCCAAAGAGTGCGAGTTTGCCACACGTGCATGTCCAAATTCCAACGAACGAGGATCGACAGCCCACAAGAGTGTTCTATTACGCCCTAAGAGTGCGAGTTTGTCACGACTACAAGTCCAGATTCGAACGAACGAGGATTGAAATCCCATAAGAGCGTTCTATTACACTCAAAGAGTGCGAGTTTGCCACGAGTACAAGTCCAGATTCAAAGGAACGAGGATTGAATGCCCATAAGAGCGTTCTATTACGCCCTAAGAGTGCGAGTTTGCCACGAGTGAAAGTTCAGATTCGAACGAACGAGGATTGAAAGCCCATAAGAGCGTTCTATTACGCCCAAAGAGTGCGAGTTTGCCACGAGTACATGTCCAGATTCGAACGAACGAGATTGCCAAGAGTATTCTATTACGCCCAAAGAGTGCGAGTTTGCCACGATTGATTCAGATTCGAACGAACGAGGATTGAAAGCCCATAAGAGCGTTCTATTACGCCCAAAAGAGTGCGAGTTTGCCACGAGTACAATGTCTTCAGATTCGAACGAACGAGGATTGAAGCCCCCCAAGAGCGTTCTATTACGCCCAAAGAGTGCGAGTTTGCCACGAGTACAAGTCCAGATTCCGAACGAACGAGGATTGAACCCCAAGAGCGTTCTATTACGCCCAAAGAGTGCGACTTTGCCACGCGTTCATGTTCAGATTCGAACGAATGAGGATTGAAACCTCATAAGAGCGTTCTATTACGCCCAAAGAGTGCGAGTTTGCCTCGAGTACAAGTCCAGATTCGAAAGAACGAGGATTGAAAGCCTATAAGAGCGTTCTATTATGCCCAAAGAGTGCGAGTTTGCCATGAGTACATGTCCAGATTCGAATGAACGAGGATTGAAAGCCCCAAAGAGCGTTCTATTACGCCCAAAGAGTGCGAGTTTGCACGAGTACATGTCCAGAGATTCGAACGAACGAGGATTGAAAGCCCCATAAGAGCGTTCTATTACGCCCAAAGAGTGCGAGTTTGCCACGAGTACAAGTTCAGATTCGAACGAACGACGAGGATTGAAAGCCCCAAGAGCGTTCTATTACGCCCAAAAGAGTGCGTTCAGATTCGTTTGCCACGAGTACAGTTCAGATTCGAACGAGAACGAGAAGGATTTGAACGAAAGGATTGAAAGCCATAAGAGCGTTCTATTACGCCCAAAGAGTGCGAGTTTGCCACGAGTACATTCAGATTCGAACGAACGAGATTGAAAGCCCACAAGAGCGTTCTATTACGCCCAAAGAGTGCGAGTTTGCCACGAGTACAAGTTCAGATTCGAACGAACGAGGATTCGAAGCCCATAAGAGCGTTCTATTACGCCCAAAGAGTGCGAGGATTGAGTAAAGCCCAGAAACGAACGAGGATTGAAAGCCCATAAGAGCGTTCTATTACGCCCCAAAAGAGTGCGAGTTTGCCACGAGTACAGTCACATTCGAACGATTCGAGACGAAAGAGCGAGGATTGAAAAGCCCATGTTCCAGATTAAGAGCATAAGAGCGTTCTATTACGCCAAAGAGTGCGAGTTTGCCACGAGTACATGTTCCAGATTCGAACGAACGAGGATTGAAAGCCCATAAGAGCGTTCTATTACGCCCAAAGAGTGCGAGAGTTTGCCACGAGTACATGTTCAGATTTCGAACGAACGAGGAGATGAAAGCCCATAAGAGCGTTTCTATTACGCCCAAAGAGTGCGAGTTTGCCACGACGAGTACATGTCCAGATTCGAACGAACGAGGATTGAAAGCCCAAGCCCAAGAGCGTTCTATTACGCCCAAAGAGTGCGACTTTTCCACGAGTACATGTTCAGATTCGAACGAACGAGGATTGAAAGCCCATAAGAGCGTTCTATTACGCCCTAAGAGTGCGAGTTTGCCACGAGTACAACTCCAGATTCGAACGAACGAGGATTGAAAGCCCATAAAAGCGTTCTATTACGCCCTAAGAGTGCGAGTTTGCCACGAGTACATGTCCAGATTCGGACGAAGAAAGATTGAAAGCCCATGAAGAGCGTTTCTATTACGCCCTAAGAGTGCGAGTTTGCCACGAGTACATGTTCAGATTCGAAAACGAAGAGGATTGAAAGCCCCATAAGAGCGTTCTATTACGCCCAAGGAGTGCGAGATTGCCACGAGTACAAGTCAGATTCGAACGAACGAGGATTGAAACCCCATTAGAGCGTTCTATTATGCCCAAAGAGTGCGAGCTTGCCACGAGTACAAGTTCAGATTCGAACGAACGAGGATTGAAAGCCCCCATAAGAGCGAGTTTCTATTACGCCCAAGAAAGAGTGCGAGTTTGCCACGAGTACATGTCCAGATTCGAACGAACGAGGATTGAAAGCCGAATAAGAGCGATTGAAAGCCCATAAATGAGCTATTACTATTACGCCCTAAGCAAAGATTGAACGAACCAAGCGTTCTATTACGCCCAAAGAGTGCGAGTTTGCCACGAGTACATGTCAGATTCGAACGAACGAGGATTGAAAGCCCCATAAGAGCGTTCTATTACGCCCAAAGAGTGCGAGTTTGCCACGAGTACAAGTTCAGATTCGAACGAACGAGGATTGAAAGCCCATAAGAGCGTTCTATTACGCCCTAAGAGTGCGAGTTTGCCACGAGTACAAGTTCAGATTCGAACGAACGAGGATTGAAAGCCCATAAGAGCGTTCTATTACGCCCAAAGAGTGCGAGTTTGCCACGAGTACATGTTCAGATTCGAACGAACGAGGATTGAAAGCCAATAAGAGCCTTCTATTACGCCCAAAGAGTGCGAGTTTGCCACGAGGACATGTTCAGATTTGAACGAACCAGAATTGAAAGCCCATAAGAGCGTTCTATTACGCCCTAAGAGTGTGAGTTTGCCACGAGTACAAGTCCAGATTCGAACGAACGAGGATTGAAACCCCATAAGAGCGTTCTATTACGCCCAAAGAGTGCGAGTTTGCCACGAGTACAAGTCCAGATTCGAACGAACAGGGATTCAAAGCCCATAAGAGCGTTCTATTACGCCCTAAGAGTGCGAGTTTGCCACGAGTACAAGTCCAGATTCGAAAGAACGAGGATTGAAAGCCCATAAGAGCGTTCTATTGAGTAATTCGCCAGTACGAAACAAGATTCGATTACGAATTCGAACGAACGAGGATTGAAGCCCCATAAGAGCGTTCTATTATGCCCAAAGAGTGCGAGTTTGCCACGAGTACATGCTCAGATTCGAACGAACGAGGATTGAAAGGCCCATGGAGCGTTCTATTACGCCCAAAGATTTGCCATGAGTACGAAGCTCAGATTCGAAAGAATTAAATCCCCCATGAATTCTATTACGCCCAAAGAGTGCGAGTTTGCCACGAGTACATGTTCAGATTCGAACGAACGAGGATTGAAAGCCCATTATGAATAGCGTTCTATTACGCCCAAAGAGTGCGAGTTTGCCACGAAGTACATGTTCAGATTCGAACGAACGGGATTGAAACCCCATAAGAGCGTTCTCTATTACGCCCAAAGAGTGCGAGTTTGCCACATGAGTACAAGTTCAGATTCGAACGAACGAGGATGAAAGCCCATAAAAGCCCAATTCATTGCCCAAAGAGTGCGAGTTTGCCATGTCATGTCATATTCGAACGAAGAAGAGGGTTATAAGAGGTTCATAAAGAGTTCTAATGCCCATTGAGTTTTGCCACGAGTACATGTTCAGATTCGAACGAACGAGGATTGAAAGCCCCATAGAGAGCGTTTATTATTACGCCCAAAGAGTGCGATTTTGCCACGAGTACAAGCTCAATATTCGAACGAACGAGGATTGTAAGCCCCATGAGAGCGTTCTATTACGCCCAAAGAGTGCGAGTTTTGCCACGAGTACATGTCAGATTCGAAACGAACGAGATTGAAAGCCCATAAGAGCGTTCTATTAATGCCCAAAGAGTGCGAGCTTGCCACGAGTACATGTATCAGATTCGAACGAACGAACGATTGAAAGCCCCATTTAATAGCGTTCTATTACGCCCAAAGAGTGCGAGTTTGCCACGAGTACAATGCTAAGATTCGAACGAACGAGGATTGAAGCCCCATGAGAGCGTTCTATTACGGCGCCCAAAGAGTGCGAGCTTTGCCACGAGTACACTGTGCCCCACGAGAAACATTTTGAAAGCCCATAAGAGCGACCAATAACCATCGCAAAGACCAACTGCCAGAGAGTGCGAGTTCGAGTACTTGAATAAACGAAGAGGATTGAAAGCCCCAAGAGCGTTCTATTACGCCCAAGAGTGCGAGTTTGCCACGAGTAACAAGCCCATTCGAACGAACGAGGATTGAAAGCCCATAACAGAGCGTTCTATTATGCCCCAAAGAGTGCGAGTTTGCCACGAGTACATGTTAATCAGATTCAACGAACGAGGATTGAAACCCCATTGAGAGCGTTCTATACGCCCTAAAGAGTGCGAGACAATTTGCCACGAGATGTCACCATGCGACCGAAAATTTCGAAATCCGAACCCAAGCAATTCTATTACGCCCAAAGAGTGCGAGTTTTTCCATTGAGCCTCCGGTACATGCTCTAGATTCGAACGCCCAAGAGGAATTGAAGCCAATGAGTATAGATCATAAATTCTATTGAACAGGAAAAGAGTCGAGCTTGCCAACGCCCATGAGTACATGTTCAATTCCGAATATGAGGATTAGAAAGCCCGAAGCATTCTTGATTGGTTAAAGATTAGCCGCCATAATTGAGTTCGTGCCACAAGTACAACTGCCCGAGATTCGAACGAACGAGGATTGAAAGCCCATAAAAGCGTTCTATTACGCCCAAAGAGTGCGAGCTTGCCACGAGTACATGCTCCAGATTTCGAACGAACGAGGATTCAAAGCCCATCAGAGCGTTCTATTACGCCCTAAGAGTGCGAGTTTTGTGTATAGTTCACATTCGAACGAACGAGGATTGAAAGCCCACAAGAATTCTATTATTATGCCCAAAGAGTGCGAGTTTGCCACGAGTACATGTTCAGATTCGAACGAAGGAGGATTGAAAGCCCCATAAGAGCGTTCTATTACGCCCCAAAGAGTGCGACTTTGCCACGCGTTACATGTTCAGATTCGAACAAAACGAACGAATGAGGATTGAAATCCCATGAGAGCGTTCTATTACGCCCAAAGAGTGCGAGCTTGCCACGCAGAGTAATGAGTCCAGATTCGAACGAACGAGATTGAAGCCCCAAAGAGAGCGTTCTATTACGCCCAAAAGAGTTGAGTTTTTGCCACGAGTTGTAATACTTGAGATTTTGAGGTTTTGGTTTCTGGGACTCGGCGGAATTCGGGCGCCCGGAAGTGGCGAAGTGGACGCCCGAATGTTCCGGACCCTACTGCATGTTGTGGACGATCCGGTTGTGGCCGACGGAGATTGGATCTGGACGCATGATTCGGACGCCCGGACGAGGATCCGGTTTGAGCTGTTGACGTGGAGGGCCACGTGTCGCGACAGAGGACACGTGTCGATCGCCGGAGACACACCGCCCCACCGCCTGATGACTATTGACCGGCCGCTTAGCCGCGCGACGACACCTGTACGGCGCATTTCCGGACGCCCGGAAATTGAGAAGTGGGCGCCCGAAAGTGGGAGTTTTGGCAGCCTATAAATAGGCGTGTACCTGTTGAGTTTTGATGTAATTTCCACTTCGTGTGATCCGATTCTAGAGAGAGAAAGTGGGTTTAGGGCCATGTGTTGGCATAGTTTGTAACCCAGCTTGCTCTCCTCTACTCTGCTGATCTGATCTGGTGCTGAGCTGTTATTCTGCTGGAGATAGCAGTTTCCTTGGAGGTTTTGACAGATCGGAGTGCTGCCGGAGTTCGCTATCTGGAGGGTTGGATCTGAGGCTTGTTCTTTCCCCACCGTGGTTGGATTAGCATTTGAGGTGGGTTGATGTTTGCCAGATTCAGTGGACTTCCTCCTACGTGTTTTATCTCATGTTAGCATAATATGATATGATGTTGATTGGATTATGTTAGCATGATTGGATTATGATATGTGGATATTGGATTATGATATTGGGATTATGATAGTATGCCATGCTAAGATTATGTAGAGATGCCATGTTAGGTTGAGACTGATCTATAGACTGCATGGGCATGTTCTGATCTTAGATGTGCTAATGATATGTATATGAGCATGCATTTCTTTGTATCATATTGTTGCATGATTGGACCTACACCTATTCTGTTGATTCCTTGTACCAGTTGTTGTACATGTAGTGTAGGTGATCATGTTGTGGCTCGTGCTATGTTATTGTACGTACCTCCTCTTTGTGTGGTAGAGTTGAGATGGATTGTGAGCACTGGAGCATTGATTGTGCCGAGGGCACGGGGTTCTTTGTGAGAGCATGGATTGGGTCATACTTGTTGATTATCCTTTATGGTGCCGAGGGCACAGTGGATTGGGTCTTATCTGTTGACTATTCTTTGAGGTGCCAAGGGCACTTGATCCTTTGTTGACCCAGTCGTGTCGATCATATACCTGCGGGTGCTTGGCGGTTACTATGGTTTTACTTTGCTCGGTTGGGTAGCTCCCACGAGTACCACTCTAGAGTTGGCATGTTCCGTACTGAGAGGCGTACGATGAACTAGTGACAGATGGTGTTCCTGTCCTAGTTGGGCTCCCTATTGTGTTGAGCAGCTCCCTATTGTGTTGAGCGTGATCAGGCCGCAGGTATCATGTTATGAGGTATGGTATGGTGAGGTATTGTATGGCGAGAGCTAGGTACAGATGGAGTTCCTGTACTAGCTGGTTCGCAGGTATTGTATTGTGTATGATAGTCCTCATTTGGTATATTCAGTTCATTGGTATTTCATACTGACAGTTGAGCTTTGTGCATAGTAGTGGTAGTATATCTCCTACTTTCTTTCTTGCTCATTATATATCTCTTGAGATTGAGGACTTAGTGGGCAGACCGCTGAGGCTGGTGGCGCGTACCCACTGAGGACTACTTGATTGATAGTAGTTCTCACATGAGACCCCTTTGGTGACATCTTTTTCAGGGTCTTCTTCCCCTGTCGTGCATACTGATCGCGGGGAAAGGAGCGTTCTATGCTTGTCCCGATAAGAGAGGATCCCCGGACATTTGGCTAGAGTTAGTTAGACATAAATATACCCCATAGTTGGTTATGAGTCTGTAACATACGAGGATTGAACTAGATAGTGATTTTCAGTGTTGTATTATGTTATGGATGTTGTATGTACAGAGATTTGTACAGAGATATATTATATAGCAGCTCTGTTGATACCTTTAGCTCTACATGTTTGTTGTGGATGTTGTTTCGCTTCGTATACATAGTAGTACTGTGTGTGCGGCGGATCTGGTATGCGCCTGGGAAGAGGTAACCCGGGGTGTGCACGTGCCGAGCTTACCACGAGTATTCGAGATTCTTGAGAATGAAACCCCTGAGAGCGTTCTATTACGCCCAAAGAGTGCGAGCTTGCCACGAGTACATGCTCAGATTCGAACGAACGAGGATTTGAAAACCCCATGAGAGCGTTCTATTGCGCCAAAGAGTGCGAGCTTGCCACGAGTACATGCTCAGATTCGAAACGAACGAGGATGAAACCCCATGAGAGCGTTCTATTACGCCCAAAAGAGTGCGAGCTTGCCACGAGTACATGCTCAGATTCGAACGAACGAGGATTGAAACCCCATGAGAGCGTTCTATTGCCCCAAGAGTGCGAGCTTGCCACGAGTACATGCTCAGATTCGAACGAACGAGGATTGAAAACCCCATGAGAGCTTTCTATTACGCCCAAAGAGTGCGAGCTTGCCACGAGTACATGCTCAGATTCGAACGAACGAGGATTGAAACGCCCCATGAGAGCGTTCTATTGCCCAAAGAGTGCGAGCTGTTGCCACGAGTACATGCTCAGATTCGAACGAACGAGGATTGAAACCCCATGAGAGAGCGTTCTATTACGCCCAAAGAGTGCGAGCTTTGCCACGAGTACATGCTCAGATTCGAACGAACGAGGATTGTAAAACCCCATGAGAGCGTTCTATTGCCCCAAAGAGTGCGAGCTTGCCACGAGAGTATTGCTCAGATTCGAACGAACGAGGATTGAAACCCCATGAGAGCGTTCTATTACGCCCGAAAAAAGTGTGCGAGTTCTTTGCCACGAGTACATGCTCAGATTCGAACGAACGAGGATTGAAACCCCCATGAGAGCGTTCTATTACGCCCAAAAGAGTGCGAGCTTGCCACGAGTACATGCTCAGATTCGAACGAACGAGGATTGAAACCCCATGAGAGCGTTCTATTTACGCCCAAAGAGTGCGAGCTTGCCACGAGTACATGCTCAGATTCGAACGAACGAGGATTGGAAACCCCATGAGAGCGATTTCTATTACGCCCAAAGAGTGCGAGCTTGCCACGAGTACATGCTCAGATTCGAACGAACGAGGATTGAAACCCCATGAGAGCTTTTCTATTGCGCCAAAGAGTGCGAGCTTGCCACGAGTACATGCTCAGATTCGAACGAACGAGGATTGAAACCCCATGAGAGCGTTCTATTACGCCCTAAGAGTGCGAGCTTGCCACGAGTACATGCTCAGATTCGAACGAACGAGGATTGAAACCCCATGAGAGCGTTCTATTACGCCCAAAGAGTGCGAGCTTGCCACGAGTACATGCTCAGATTCGCGTCAAACGAACGAGGATTGAAAACCCCATGAGAGCGTTCTATTACGCCAAAAGAGTGCGAGCTTGCCACGAGTACATGCTCAGATTCGATTGAGGGACGAACGAGGATTGAAACCCCATGAGAGCGTTCTATTACGCCCAAAGAGTGCGAGCTTGCCACGAGTACATTGCTCAGATTCGAACGAACGAGGATTGAAACCCCATGAGAGCGTTTCTATTACGCCCAAAGAGTGCGAGCTTGCCACGAGTACATGCTCAGATTCGACACGATAACGAACGAGGATTGAAACCCCAATGAGAGCGTTCTATTACGCCCAAAGAGTGCGAGCTTGCCACGAGTACATGCTCAGATTCGAACGAACGAGGATTGAACCCCATGAGAGCGTTCTATTACGCCCAAAGAGTGCGAGCTTGCCACGAGTACATGCTCAGATTCGATTTACGAACGAGGATTGAAACCCCATGAGAGCGTTCTATTACGCCCAAAGAGTGCGAGCTTGCCACGAGTACATGCTCAGATTCGAACGAACGAGGATTGAAACCCCATGAGAGCGTTCTATTACGCCCAAAGAGTGCGAGCTTGCCACGAGTACATGCTCAGATTCGAACGAACGAGGATTGAAACCCCATGAGAGCGTTCTATTACGCCCAAAGAGTGCGAGCTTGCCACGAGTACATGCTCAGATTCGAACGAACGAACGAGGATTGAAACCCCATGAGAGCGTTCTATTACGCCCAAAGAGTGCGAGCTTGCCACGAGTACATGCTCAGATTCGAACGAACGAGGAATGAAGCCCCATGAGAGCGTTCTATTACGCCCAAAGAGTGCGAGCTTGCCACGAGTACATGCTCAGATTCGAACGAACGAGGATTGAAACCCCATGAGAGCGTTCTATTACGCCCAAAGAGTGCGAGCTTGCCACGAGTACATGCTCAGATTCGAACGACGAACGAGGATTGAAACCCCATGAGAGCGTTCTATTACGCCCAAAGAGTGCGAGCTTGCCACGAGTACATGCTCAGATTCGAGACGAACGAACGAGGATTGAAACCCCATGAGAGCGTTCTATTACGCCCAAAGAGTGCGAGCGAGCTTGCCACGAGTACATGCTCAGATTCGAACGAACGAGGATTGAAACCCCATGAGAGCGTTCTATTACGCCCAAAGAAGTGCGAGAGTTGCCGAGCATGCCACGAGTACGATGCTCAGATTCGAACGAACGAGGATTGAAACCCCATGAGAGCGTTCTATTACGCCGAAAGAGAGTGCGAGCTTGCCACGAGTACATGCTCAGATTCGAAACGAACGAGGATTGAAACCCCATGAGAGCGTTCTATTACGCCCAAAGAGTGCGAGCTTGCCACGAGTACATGCTCAGATTCGAACGAACGAGGATTGAAACCCCATGAGAGCGTTCTATTACGCCCAAAGAGGAGTGCGAGCTTGCCACGAGTACATGCTCAGATTCGAACGAACGAGGATTGATTAAAACCCCATGAGAGCGTTCTATTACGCCCAAAGAGTGCGAGCTTGCCACGAGTACATGCTCAGATTCGAACGACGAACGAGGATTGAAAACCCCATGAGAGCGCTTTCTATTACGCCCAAAGAGTGCGAGCTTTGCCACGAGTACATGCTCAGATTCGAACGAACGAGGAGGATTGAAACCCCATGAGAGCGTTCTATTACGCCCAAAGAGTGCGAGCTTTGCCACGAGTACATGCTCAGTTCGAGATTCGAACGAACGAGGATTGAAACCCCATGAGAGAGCGTTCTATTACGCCCAAAGAGTGCGAGCTTGCCACGAGTACATGTCTCAGATTCGAAACGAACGAGGATTGAAAGCCCCATGAGAGCGTTCTATTACGCCAAAGAGTGCGAGCTTGCCACGAGTACATGCTCAGATTCGAACGAACGAGGATTGAAACCCCATGAGAGCGTTCTATTACGCCCAAAGAAGAGTGCGAGCTTGCCACGAGTACATGCTCAGATTCGAACGAACGAGGATTGAAACCCCATGAGAGCGTTCTATTACGCCCCAAAGAGTGCGAGCTTGCCACGAGTACATGCTCAGATTCGATACGAAACGAGGATTGAAACCCCATGAGAGCGTTCTATTACGCCCAAAGAGTGCGAGCTTGCACGAGTACATGCTCAGATTCGAACGAACGAGGATTGAAACCCCATGAGAGCGAGCGTTCTATTACGCCCAAAAGAGTGCGAGCTTGCCACGAGTACATGCTCAGATTCGAACGAACGAGGATTGAAAACCCCATGAGAGCGTTCTATTACGCCCAAAGAGTGCGAGCTTCTTGCCACGAGTACATGCTCAGATTCGAACGAACGAGGATTGATTGAAACCCCATGAGAGCGTTCTATTACGCCCAAAGAGTGCGAGCTTGCCACGAGTACATGCTCAGATTCGAACGAACGAGGATTGAAACCCCATGAGAGCGTTCTATATTACGCCAAAGAGTGCGAGCTTGCCACGAGTAAGAGATTCGAAACGAACGACGGATTGAAACCCCATGAGAGCGTTCTATTGCGCCAAAGAGTGCGAGCTTGCCACGAGTACAAGGTCAGATTCGAACGAACGAGGATTGAAACCCCATGAGAGAGCGTTCTCTTACGCCCAAAGAGTGCGAGCTTGCCACGAGTACATGCTCAGATTCGAAACGAACGAGGATTGAAAACCCCATGATGAGAGCGTTCTATTACGCCCAAAAGAGTGCGAGCTTGCCACGAGATTGAAACCCCATGAGTACATGCTCAGATTCGAACGAAACGACGAGGATTGAAACCCCATGAGAGCGTTCTATTACGCCCTAAAGAGTGCGAGCTTGCCACGAGTACATGCTCAGATTCGAACGAGAACGAGGATTGAAATCCCCATGAGAGCGTTCTATTACGCCCAAAAGAGTGCGAGCTTGCCACGAGTACATGCTCAGATTCGAACGAACGAGGATTGAAACCCCATGAGAGCGTTCTATTATTGCGCCCAAAGAGTGCGAGCTTGCCACGAGTACATGCTCAGATTCGAACGAACGAGGATTGAACCCCATGAGAGCGTTCTATTGCCCAAAGAGTGCGAGATTGCACACGAGTACATGCTCAGATTCGAAACGAACGAGGGATTGAAACCCCATGAGAGCGTTCTATTACGCCCAAAAAAAGAGTGCGAGCTTGCCACGAGTACATGCTCAGATTCGAACGAACGAGGATTGAAACCCCATGAGAGCGTTCTATTACGCTCCTAAAGAGTGCGACTTGCCACGAGTACATGCTCAGATAGATTCGAACGAACGAGGGATTGAAACCCCATGAGAGCGTTCTAATGATTACGCCTAAAGAAGTGCGAGATTTGCCACGAGTACAACTCAGATTCGAACGAACGAGGATTGAAACCCCATGAGAGCGTTCTATTCACGCCTAAAGAGTGCGAGCTTGCCACGAGTACATGCTCAGATTTCGAAACGAACGAGGATTGAAACCCCATGAGAGCGTTCTATTACGCCCAAAGAGTGCGAGCTTGCCACGAGTAGTAATGCTTCAGATTCGAACGAACGAGGATTGAAACCCCATGAGAGCGTTCTATTACGCCCAAAGAGTGCGAGCTTGCCCACGAGTACATGCTCAGATTCGAACGAACTGAGGATTGAAAAACCCCATGAGAGCGTTCTAATTACCGCGCCCAAAGAGTGCGATTCTTTGCCACGAGTACATGCTCAGATTCGAGTCACGAACGAGGATTGAAACCCCATGAGAGACTTTCCTATTTACGCCCCAAAGAGTGCGAGCTTGCCACGAGTACATGCTCAGATTCGAACGAACGAGGATTGAAACCCCATGAGAGCGTTCTATTACGCCCAAAAAGAGTGCGCGAAGCATGCCACGAGTACATGCTCAGATTCGATACGATAACGAACGAGGATTGAACCCCCATGAGAGCGTTCTATTACGCCCTAAGAGTGCGAGCTTGCCACGAGTACATGCTCAGATTCGAACGAACGAGGATTGCGAAACCCCATGAGAGAGCGTTCTATTACGCCTAAGAGTGCATGAAGCTTGCCACGAAGTACATGCTCAGATTGCGAACGAGGATTGAAACCCCATGAGAGCGTTTTCTAAAACGCCCAAAGAGTGCAGGTCTTGCCACGAACATGCTCAGATTCGAACGAACGAGGATTGAAACCCCATGACATGAGAGCGTTCTATTACGGCCCAAAGAGCGATGCGAGCTTTGCCACGAGTAGAACACATGCTCAGATTTCGAACGAACGAGGATTGAAACCCCATGAGAGCGTTCTATTACGCCAAAGAGTGCGAGCTTGCCACGAGTACATGCTCAGATTCGAACGAACGAGGATTGAAACCCCATGAGAGAGCTTTCTATTACGTGCCTTAACCTAATGACACGGAACGAGAACACCCCGTGCAGCGTTCGAGTACGTGCTCTGCAGCTTTGCCACGAGTAACATGCTCAGATTCGAACGAACGAGGATTGAAACCCCATACCCATGAGCGTTCTATTTACCCCTAAAGAATGCGGAGCTTGACCCACGAGTACATGCTAAGATTCGAACGAACGAGGATTGAAAACCCATGAGATGAGCGTTCTATTACGCCCAAAGATGCGAGCATTGCCCACGAGTACCGCTCAGATTCGAAAGAAAACGAGGATTGAAAACCCCATGGAGAGCGTTCTATTACGCCCTAAAGAGTGCGAGTTTGCCACGAGTACTATGCTCAGATTCGACCCAAACGACGAACTAGGATTGAAACATGAGAGCGTTCTATTGCCCTCAAAGAGAGCGAGCTTGCCACGAGTACATGCGCTTTCAGATTCGAAGAACGAGGATTGAAAACCCCATGAGAGTGCGTTCTATTACGCCCAACGAACGAGAGCTTTTGCCCCCACGAGTATGCCAGATTCGAATCGAACGAGGATTGAAACCCCATTGATAGCGTTCTATTGCCCATAAGATGTGCGAGCTTGCCACGAGTACATGCTCAGATCGATTCGAACCGGGACACGATGAATTGAATCCCCATGAGAGCGTTCTATTCGCCTGAAAGAGTGCGTGGATTGCCACGAGTACATGCTCAGATTCGAACGAACGAGGAGTTGAAACCCATGTCATGAGAGCGTTTCTATTACGCCTGAAAAGAGTGCGAGCCTTCTTGCCACGAGTACATGCTCAGATCTAAGAACGAACGAGGATTAGGAAACCCCATGAGAGCGTACATTACGCCCAAAGAGTGCACGAGCTTGCCACGAGTTACATGCTCAGATTCGAACGAAACTAAGGTTGAATCCCCATGAGAGCGTTTCTATTACGCCCAAAGAGTGCGAGCTTGCACCACGAGTAGACAAAACATGCTCAGATTCGAATACAGAACGACACAAGGATTGAAAAACCCATAATTGTAAGAGTCTGTTCTATTACGCCCCAAAGAGTGCGAGCTTGCCACTATTTACATGCTCAGATTCGAACGAACGAGATTTGAAAGAGATTGAAGCCCCGTGAGAGCTTTCTATTGCGCCATTTTTTTTTTAAGAGTGCGAGCTATGGCCACAAGAACATGCTCATGTTCGAAACGTAAGCGAGGATTGAAAAGCGCCCATGAGAGGGTTCTAATACGCCCAAAGAGTGTAAGCTTGCCACGAGTAGTTGCTCAGATTCGAACGAACGAGGATTTAACCCCATGAGAGCTTTCTATTGCGCCCAAAGAGTGCGAGCTTGCCACGAGTACATGCTCAGATCGAAAGAGAACGAACGAGGATTGAAACCCCATGAGAGCGTTCTATTACGCCCAAAGAGTGCGAGCTTTGCCACGAGTACATGCTCAGATTCGAACGAACGAGGATTGAAACCCCATGAGAGCGTTCTATTACGCCTCAAAGAGTAGTGCGAGCTTGCCACGAGTACATTGCTCAGATTCGAACGAACGAGGATTGAAACCCCATCGATAAGAGAGCGTTCTATTGCCCTAAAAAATGCAATGTCACGGAGCCAAAAATCATAGAGCTTTTGCTCTCGAAGTGTTTGTAATACAATCCGGAGGTGTTCCTCGTGCTCTTCATCACTCCTTGAATACACCAAGATGTCATCAATGAAGACAACAACGAATCGGTCAAGCCGGTCCAAGTATCATATCCAACTAATCTGCAGCGACATCAACGCATGAGAGGCCTCACTCCGGAGCGGTACTCGGGGGAGCTACCCAACCGAGTTAAAAAGCGTATCTCTGTCGAGCACAATCAGGCTCCGGCAAGCTATAATCAAATAGAAAAGGGTCGAATGGGTCAAAGACTCCAAGCTCACGTGCCCTCAGCACAAACAGATACTAAAACAAGAATCTGGGTTCACCGTCAACCCCGACGGCACCCGGTAATACAAAACAGTCTAACCCTGCTGTCTACACAAGCTCGGCATCTCAGCACGAGCGTAAACTCGTCCTACAACAAACTAAGTATCCACCTCGCACTAACAGCGGTGATACAAGAACAGAAACGGCTCCTAGAGCTAAATCTGATAATAGTTCGAAAAGTGACGGTTGTAGGTTCACGAATTTTCTCCTAAGTCAAATCCCAGTTCAGCATGTAAAATCATCTCTATAAATTATTAATTTATGCTCCAAATTCAGATTTCATATAACCACATGCAAATTCATGAATTCGAGCTACTAACATGAAAAATCAGATAACAAAACAACATGCTGCACTCTCTACAACTTAGGAGAAAATCCGACGATTTCGGTAACATTAACCCACCTCAAAAGCTATCCAACAAAGGCTAGGAGTCGAGTGGAAGGCCTCCAAACAGAACCAGCTAAAATCGGGCTCAAACCAGCCAAACCAGGATTTGGATCCCCCTGGTCAAGTTCTGGGTGCCCAGAACATCAGCCCAGAACTTCAGCCTGGCAGCACGACCAACAGGGATTCAACATGCGATAAAATCTAAATCCTAAGTCCAAATGCAGTGAAAATTTATCCAACTCACCAGCAGGGGCTCAAGAACAATCCCTCCAAATTTCAGCCAAAAACGGAGTTCGAATCGATCTCCAAAAAGCCTTTGCACTGATTCGGACCCAACTTCTGGACCCTCCAAAACTGCATCCAGAAGTTCCAGCAACTAAGCAAACAGCCCCTCAAGCCTAATTCATGGAATTCCAACAAGTCTAGCCCAGGGAAAAAGGTCACATACCTCCCAAATACAGTGATGGAACAACCCAAATCCTCTCCAAAGCTTCTAACAAAAATCTGGATTCAAAAGATCCAAGATATCCATCAATGATCCACAATTTCAACACTTAAGCTAAATTCTTAAAATCTGAGGTAGTACTCACCTTTGATTTCTTAATTCAGGTCGAAAGAACCTCCAAACCAGCAAGGGATGAGGGAAAGCCAATCTTCACTTCGAAAATCCCTCTCCAAAGAGATTTGGATCCATAAGATCAAAGGAAAATCCAAATTTCAGTTCAAGAACACAAGGGGTCCAGTAAAACAGCAACTGCAGCATACATACATATCCAAAATACGATTGGAAGGATTCCACGCCTTTCTCTACGAGTCCACAATCCAACAAACCAAGTTTCGTGGGATTTGAACACTCCTACACTGCACACGAGCAGAAACGCCACAGGTCGACGCTGCTGTTCTGCAGGAATCCAAAGCCTTCAATGGAAAAAGGTGGAAAATTGGAGGAGTAGGAGGGGTCCCCTGCAATTTTCCAGGGTTCACCAAGAGAAGGGAGCAAAGAGGGCTTCAGGTTTCGTCCACCACCAATATAGCCAAAGGAAAAGATGTAAAGAGCCACAAGAACACAGCTGCAAACCTGCACCGTTGCTGGAAACCCAACATTCGGGCGCCCGAAACCCAAGAAGTGGGCGCCCGGTTCTTCCAGCCAGCACTCGTCCAGTACTTCGGACTCTCCGCCCGCGGTCTGTTGTGCCCTAACGTGGTCCGGCGGAACTCACCTACCACCTCACACGTGTCAAACGAATCGATACTCACGAGGCAACATTCGGACCCACTTTTCGGGCGCCCGAACACTGGATTCGAAATGACTCAGCAACTCAAAGAACAAGCACTCAACATCTGGGCGCCCAAAACCTAACTTCCGGGCGCCCTAAAGTTCCAAACGTCCAAAACTTCAGTTTTGGCTTATTTCGGTGCTCCGAGTCCGTTTTCGCATCTATTTTGCGCCAAAACGACTCCGACTTGCCTCGACCTTCTCCAGAAGTGTCGAACAGTCTAGGATACTGCAGTCATTTCGTCAGTTAGTCCCCAGGGGTACTACAGCCTCGCTTACACTAAGTTTATGAAGAGTTTCGCGAGTCAGGGTCGGAGTCCGATCGATAAGGAAGAGCACATCGCTTTCCTCCTTTACTGGCCCTGCCATAGCTTTTCTGTACTCGGTCCCAAAAGATCAACCGCGACTTCATACCAATCGTCGTCGCTCTGGCCAACAGTGAAAAACTGGCTCTCGGTTCCTATTTCCTCTCCTTTCTATACGAGAGATCTTTTAATCCATCAAACCACTACCTAAGAAGGAGAGTGGCGTCATCATCGGCTCCAGCTGTGGGGTTTTCTGGTTTCTCCAAATATGCCTTTAGCTATATTTTCCTACACTCTGCCGAACACCACTAGACTCGAGCTCGCTTCAGCAGTCTAGCACTTACGGACTCGCCCTTGGCTGCCCTGAACTGCTCACCTAACGTCAACCTTCAGACTTCGCCGAATACTTCCGAGTCTTTTATTCTAAAGAGAATCGACCTTTCGGCTGTTGGGTACCTTTCGAAGCTTAGGCGAACGGTCCCCACTGGTTTAGGAAAATTTCAAGTACATTCGAAACTAGATGGACTCGCCAAAGGTTTTCGAGCACATCGAGGTGTAGTACTCCTTCCTGGCTGCCCAAGATCTCCACCTCAGTCTCAAGAACCCATCAAAGCTTGCGCCGAGCACGGAAGTAATTGTCCACACTTTGTCGCACGACAATTTGAATTGGTTCAGGCGCTTCCAGCCCTACCGAAGTTCTTCACTGCAAACACCTTCCGATCCTATTCAACTACTAAGGGAGTGGACGAGGTTGGTTGAATCTCGGCCATGGGAAATCGTTTGAAGCACGATTTTGTCATATAGTTTTTGAGCCAATCAAATGTGGCGTCTCCGATGACTTTTTTCGGCAACATGGAGGGATCTGTGTAGTATCTTATTCATGTTGACTCTCGAAAATTACCTTCGCAAGTTCAACTTCAATTCAGATCCCACCTCGAAAGAAGGCAAAGCCAAAGGTATCTCTTTAAACTTCTTTAAATTTGTTTTCTCTTTCGGCTTTCCATACTTGACTTTCCATTTTATCTCAGCCCGACAGTCCAAAGGGAAAGAGGCTATTGCTGATGTGCCCGAGGGTGAGGCCTCGGGTGAAGGCTCCGATGAAGAAACGACTTCTTCGCCCAAGAGTAAGCTCCTCATATTTTTTTCTTTCTTCTTTTACATGTTCCAAAGGTTCTTACTATTAACCTATCATGTCCGCATCTCCGACCAACCGGTTTGGGCCCTCCCGCGGTAGACCGCAAAGCACCGAGCCGAAGAGACTGCTCCAACCTCACCGGCCTCCAAGAAGCCAAGAGTTGCAACTGCTGATCCTTCTCGGCAAACTTTAGAAGAAGAACTCCAAACTCGAGAGTGGTAAGAAGTCCAAACTTTAGTCGATTGACTCCTAGCAGCGAGCTGAAAGCAAAAGAATAAAACTCCTTCTCAAGTGCCAATCGAGGAAAGCCTAAGGCCAACTCTGAGGGAAATGGCGGCTCAGCAACAAAGACTGGAAGCCGAGCAGCACCGAGTCAAAAAATAGGCTGGAACCTCTAGCAAAACCCCGAAGGAGATTGCCGAGGTCGAGCTCGATATGCAAACTAAGAAGAACTCTATCAGAAGGGAAAGCGCATTTGGCAAGAAGCCCACAAGTTGGAAAAAAAAAGGAGAGAGAAAAGTTGAAGAAAAAGAAGGAAGAGCAGGAGAAAGTGAAGAGGAAGAAGGAAGAAGAGAAGAGAAGAAGAGATAAAAAAGCGAAGATAAAGGAGGAAGAAGAGAAATCGAGAAAAGAAGGGGAGGAAGAGAATAAAACATTGAACCGAGTGTACATGCTGAAGAGTCGAGAAGCCCCCACGAACGGGGAAGATGGCCTCCCCCCCCCCCCCCCCGCGTAGAAAGAAGAAGAGTTTCAAAAGAATAGTTAACGATGAAAGGAAACCCATGAGAGCGTTTTATTACGCCCAAAGAGTGCGAGCTTGCCACGAGTACAGCTCAGATTCGAACGAACGAGGATTGAAACCCCATGAGAGCGTTCTATTGCGCCATTAAGAGTGCGAGCTTGCCACGAGTACATGCTCAGATTCGAACGAACGAGGATTTGAAACACCCCATGAGAGCGTTCTATTACGCCCAAAGAGTGCGAGCTTGCCACGAGTACATGCTCAGATTCGAACGAACGAGGATTGAAACCCCATGAGAGCGTTCTATTACGCCCAAAGAGTGCGAGCTTGCCACGAGTACATGCTCAGATATTCGAACGAACGAGGATTGAAACCCATGAGAGCGTTCTATTACGCCCAAAGAGAGCGAGCTTGCCACGAGTACATGCTCAGATTCGAACGAACGAGGATTGAAACCCCATGAGAGCGTTCTATTACGCCCAAAGAGTGCGAGCTTGCCACGAGTACATATTCAGATTCGAACGAACGAGGATTGAAACCCCATGAGAGCGTTCTATTGCTCCCAAAGAGTGCGAGCTTGCCACGAGTACATGCTCAGATTCGGACGTACGAGGATTGAAACCCCATGAGAGCGTTCTATTACGCCCAAAGAGTGCGAGCTTTGCCACGAGTACATGCTCAGATTCGAACGAACGAGGATTGAAACCCCATGAGAGCGTTCTATTACGCCAAAGAGTGGCGAGCTTGCCACGAGTACATGCTCAGATTCGAACGAACAAACGAACGAGGATTGAAACCCCAATGAGAGCGTTCTATTACGCCCAAAGAGTGCGAGCTTGCCACGAGTACATGCTCAGATTCGAACGAACGAGGATTGAAACCCCATGAGAGCGTTCTATTAACGCCCAAAGAGTGCGAGCTTGCCACGAGTACATGCTCAGATTCGAACGAACGAGCATTGAAACCCCATGAGAGCGTTCTATTACGCCCAAAGAGTGCGAGCTTGCCACGAGTACATGCTCAGATTCGAACGAACGAGGATTGGAACCCCATGAGAGCTTTCTATTACGCCCTAAGAGTGCGAGATTGCCACGAGTAAATGCTCAGATTCGAACGAACGAGCATTGAAACCCCACATGAGAGCGTTCTATTACGCCCAAAGATTGCGTGCTTGCCACGAGTACATGCTCAGAATCGAACGAACGAGGATTGGAACCCCATGAGAGCTTTCTATTTGCCCAAGATGCGAGCTTGCACGAGTACATGCTCAGATTCGAACGAACGAGGATTGAAACCCCATGAGAGCATTCTATTACGCCCTAAGAGTGCGAGATTGCCACGAGTACATGCTCAGATTCGAACGAACGAGGATTTGAACCCCGTGAGAGCGTTCTATTAGCGCCCAAAGAGTGCGAGCTTGCCACGAGTACATGCTCAGATTCGAACGAACGTGGATTGAAACCCCATGAGAGCTTTCTATTACGCCCAAAGAGTGCGAGCTTGCCACGAGTACATGCTCAGATTCGAACGAACGAGGATTGAAACCCCATGAGAGCGTTCTATTACGCCCTAAGAGTGCGAGCTTGCCACGAGTACATGCTCAGATTCGAACGAACGAGGATTCAAGCCCCATGAGAGCGTTCTATTATGCCCAAAGAGTGCGAGCTTGCCACGAGTACATGCTCAGATTCGAACGAACGGGATTGAAACCCCATGAGAGCGTTCTATTCGCCCAAAGTGTGCGAGCTTGCCACGAGTACATGCTCAGATTCGAACGAACGAGGATTGAAACCCCATGAGAGCGTTCTATTACGCCCAAAGAGTGCGAGCTTGCCACGAGTACATGCTCAGATTCGAACGAACGAGGATTGGAACCCCATGAGAGCTTTCTATTACGCCCAAAGAGTGCGAGCTTGCCACGAGTACATGCTCAGATTCGAACGAACGAGGATTGAAACCCCATGAGAGCGTTCTATTACGCCCAAAGAGTGCGAGCTTGCCACGAGTACATGCTCAGATTCGAACGAACGAGGATTGAAACCCCATGAGAGCGTTCTATTACGCCAAAGAGTGCGAGCTTGCCACGAGTACATGCTCAGATTCGATAGACGAACGAACGAGGATTGAAACCCCATGAGAGCCTTCTATTACGCCCAAAGAGTGCGAGCTTGCCACGAGTACATGCTCAGATTCGAACGAACGAGGATTGAAACCCCATGAGAGCGTTCTATTACGCCAAATTACAAGAGAGTGCGAGCTTGCCACGAGTACCACATGCTCAGATTCGAACGAACGAGGATTGAAAACCCCATGAGAGCGTTTCTATTACGCCCTAAGAGTGCGAGCTTGCCACGAGTACATGCTCAGATTCGAACGGACGAGGATTGAAATCCCATTAGAGCGTTCTATTACGCCCAAAGAGTGCGAGCTTGCACACGAGTACATGCTCAGTATTCGATTCGAACCGAACGAGGATTGAAACCCCATTGAGAGCGTTCTATTACGCCCAAAGGATGTGGAACCCAGCGAGAGTGCCGAGCTTGCCACGAGTACATGCTCAGATTCGAACGAACGAGGATTGAAACCCCATGAGAGCGTTCTATTACGCCCAAAGAGTGCGAGCTTGCCACGAGTACATGCTCAGATTCGAACGAACGAGGATTGAAACCCCATGAGAGCGTTCTATTACGCCTAAGAGTGCGAGATTGCCACGAGTACATGCTCAGATTCGAACGAACGTGGATTGAAACCCCATGAGAGCGTTCTATTATGCCTAAGAGTGCGAGCTTGCCATGAGTAGATGCTCAGATTCGAACGAACGAGGAGTGAAACCCCATGAGAGCGTTCTTTTACGCCCAAAGAGTGCGAGCTTGCCACGAGTACATACATGCTCAGATTCGAACGAACGAGGATTGATTGAAACCCCATGAGAGCGTTCTCTATTACGCCCAAAGAGTGCGAGCTTGCCACGAGTAGTACATGCTCAGATTCGAGACGAACGAGGATTGAAACCCCATGAGAGCGTTCTATTTGCCCCAAAGAGTGCGAGCTTGCCACGAGTACATGCTCAGATTCGAACGAACGAGGATTGAAACCCCATGAGAGCGTTCTATTGCGCCTAAGAGTGCGAGCTTGCCACGAGTACATGCTCAGATTCGAACGAACGAGGATTGAAAACCCCATGAGAGCTTTCTATTAGCGCCAAAGAGTGCGAGCTTGCCACGAGTACATGCTCAGATTCGAACGAACGAGGATTGAAAAACCCATGAGAGCGTTCTATTACGCCAAAAGAGTGCGAGCTTGCCACGAGTACATGCTCAGATTTCGAACGAACGAACGAGGATTGAAACCCCATGATGAGAGCGTTCTATTACGCCCAAAGAGTGCGAGCTTGCCACGAGTACATGCTCAGATTCGAACGAACGAGGATTGAACCCCATGAGAGCGTTCTATTACGCCCTAAGAGTGCGAGCTTGCCACGAGTACATGCTCAGATTCGAAACGAACGAGGATTGAAAACCCCATGAGAGCGTTCTATTACGCCCAAAGAGTGCGAGCTTGCCACGAGTACATGCTCAGATTCGAACGAACGAGGATTGAAACCCCATGAGAGCTTTCTATTACGCCTAAGAGTGAGCGAGCTTGCCACGAGTACATGCTCAGATTCGAACGAACGAGGATTGAAACCCCATGAGAGCGTTTCTATTACGCCCAAAGAGTGCGAGCTTGCCACGTAGAGTACATGCTCAGATTCGAACGAAACGAGGATTGAAACCCCATGAGAGCGTTCTATTACGCCTAAAAGAGTGCGAGCTTGCCACGACGAGTACATGCTCAGATTCGAACGAACGAGGAGGATTGAAACCCCATGAGAGCTTTCTATTACGCCTAAGAGTGCGAGCTTGCCACGAGTACATGCTCAGATTCGAACGAACGAGGATTGAAACCTCATGAGAGCGTTCTATTACGCCCAAAGAGTGCGAGCTTGCCACGAGTACATGCTCAGATTCGATTCGAACGAACGAGGATTGAAAAACCCCATGAGAGCGTTCTATTACGCCCAAAGAGTGCGAGCTTGCCACGAGTACATGCTCAGATTCGAACGAACGAGGATTGAAACCCCATGAGAGCTTTCTATTACGCGCCAAAGAGTGCGAGCTTGCACGAGTACATGCTCAGATTCGAACGAACGAGGAGGATTGAAACCCCATGAGAGCGTTCTATTACGCCAAAGAGTGCGAGCTTGCCACGAGTATATGCTCAGATTCGAACGAACGAGGATTGAAACCCCATGAGAGCGTTCTATTACGCCCAAACAGTGTGCGAGCTTGCCACGAGTACATGCTCAGATTCGAACGAACGAGGATTGAAACCCCATGAGAGCGTTCTATTACGCCCATAGAGTGCGAGCTTGCCACGAGTACATGCTCAGATTCGAACGAACGAACGATTGATTGAAACCCCATGAGAGCGTTCTATTACGCCCAAAGAGTGCGAGCTTGCCACGAGTACATGCTCAGATTCGAACGAACGAGGATTGGATTGAAACCCCATGAGAGCGTTCTATTACGCCCAAAGAGTGCGAGCTTGCCACGAGTACATGCTCAGCTCAGATTCGACGAACGAACGAGGATTGAAACCCCATGAGAGCGTTTCTATTGCGCCTAAAGAGTGCGAGCTTGCCACGAGTACACGCTCAGATTCGAACGAACGAGGATTGGAACCCCATGAGAGCGTTCTATTGCGCCTAAGAGTGCGAGCTTGCCACGAGTACATGCTCAGATTCGAACGAACGAGGATTGGAACCCCATGAGAGCTTTCTATTGCGCCTAAGAGTGCGAGCTTGCCACGAGTACACGCTCAGATTCGAACAAACGAGGATTGGAACCCCATGAGAGCGTTCTATTGTGCCAAAGAGTGCGAGCTCGCCACGAGTACATGCTCAGATTCGAACGAACGAGGATTGAAACCCCATGAGAGCTTTTTATTACGCCTAAGAGTGCGAGCTTGCCACGAGTACATGCTCAGATTCGAACGAACGAGGATTGAAACCCCATGAGAGCTTTTTATTACGCCTAAGAGTGCGAGCTTGCCACGAGTACATGCTCAGATTCGAACGAACGAGGATTGAAACCCCATGAGAGCGTTCTATTACGCCAAAGAGTGCAAGCTTGCCACGAGTACATGCTCAGATTCCAACGAACGAGGATTGGAACCCCGTGAGAGCGTTCTATTACGCCAAAGAGTGCGAGCTTGCCACGGGTACATGCTCAGATTCGAACGAACGAACGAGGATTGAAACCCCATGAGAGCGTTCTATTACGCCAAAGAGTGCGAGCTTGCCACGAGTACATGCTCAGATTCGAACGAACGAGGATTGAAACCCCATGAGAGCGTTCTATTACGCCCAAAGAGTGCGAGCTTGCCACGAGTACATGCTCAGATTCGAACGAACGAGGATTGAAACCCCATGAGGGCGTTCTATTACGCCTAAGAGTGCGAGCTTGCCACGAGTACATGCTCAGATTTGAACGAACGAGGATTGAAAACCCCATGAGAGCTTTCTATTGCGCCCAAAAAGAGTGCGAGCTTGCCCACGAGTACATGCTCAGATTCGATTCGACGAACGAGGATTGAAACCCCATGAGAGCGTTCTATTGCGCCCTAAGAGTGCGAGCTTGCCACGAGTACATGCTCAGATTCGAACGAACGAGGATTGAAACCCCATGAGAGCGTTTATTACGCCCAAAGAGTGCGAGCTTGCCACGAGTACAATGCTCAGATTCGAAACGAACGAGGATTTGAAACCCCATGAGAGTTTCTATTGCGCCCAAAGAGTGCGAGCTTGCCACGAGTACATGCTCAGATTCGAACGAACGAGGATTGAAACCCCATGAGAGCGTTCTATTGCGCCTAAGAGTGCGAGCTTGCCACGAGTACATGCTCAGATTCGAACGAACGAGGATTGAAACCCCATGAGAGCGTTCTATTACGCCCAAAGAGTGCGAGCTTGCCACGAGTACATGCTCAGATTCGAACGAACGAGGATTGAAACCCCATGAGAGCGTTCTATTGCGCCTAAGAGTGCGAGCTTGCCACGAGTACATGCTCAGATTCGAATTCGAACGAACGAGGATTGAAAACCCCATGAGAGCGTTCTATTGCGCCTAAGAGTGCGAGCTTGCCACGAGTACATGCTCATGCTCAGATTCGAACGAACGAGGATTGGAACCCCATGAGAGCGTTCTATTGCGCCTAAGAGTGCGAGCTTGCCACGAGTACATGCTCAGATTCGAACGAACGAGGATTGGAACCCCATGAGAGCGTTTCTATTTCTATTGCGCCTAAGAGTGCGAGCTTGCCACGAGTACATGCTCAGATTCGAACGAACGAGGATTGAAACCCCATGAGAGCGTTTCTATTACGCCCAAAGAGTGCGAGCTTGCCACGAGTACATGCTCAGATTCGAACGAACGAGGATTGGAAACCCCATGAGAGCTTTCTATTGCGCCAAAGAGTGCGAGCTTGCCACGGTACATGCTCATATTCGAACGAACGAGGATGGAACCCCATGAGCGCTTTCTATTGCGCCTAAGAGTGCGAGCTTGCCACGAGTACATGCTCAGATTCGAACGAACGAGGATTGGAACCCCCATGAGAGCTTTCTATTGCGCCTAAAGAGTGCGAGCTTGCCACGAGTACATGCTCAGATTCGAACGAACGAGGATTGAAACCCCATGAGAGCTTTCTATTGCGCCCTAAGAGTGCGAGCTTGCCACGAGTACATGCTCAGATTCGAACGAACGAGGATTGAAACCCCATGAGAGCGTTCTATTACGCCCTAAGAGTGCGAGCTTGCCACGAGTACATGCTCAGATTCGAACGAACGAGGATTGAAACCCCCATGAGAGCTTTCTATTGCGCGCCCAAAGAGTGCGAGCTTGCCACGAGTACATGCTCAGATTCGAACGAACGAGGATTGGAAAACCCCATGAGAGCATTTTCTATTGCGCCTAAGAGTGCGAGCTTGCCACGAGTACATGCTCAGATTCGAACGAACGAGGATTGAAACCCCATGAGAGCGTTCTATTGCGCCCTAAAGAGTGCGAGCTTGCCACGAGTACATGCTCAGATTCGAACGAACGAGGATTGAAACCCCATGAGAGCGTTCTATTATGCCCAAAGAGTGCGAGCTTGCCACGAGTACATGCTCAGATTCAAACGAACGAGGATTGAAAACCCCATGAGAGCGTTTCTATTACGCCCAAAGAGTGCGAGCTTGCCACGAGTACATGCTCAGATTCAAACGAACGAGGATTGAAACCCCATGAGAGCTTTCTATTGCGCCTAAGAGTGCGAGCTTGCCACGAGTACATGCTCAGATTCGAACGAACGATGATTGGAAACCCCATGAGAGCTTTCTATTGCGCCTAAGAGTGCGAGCTTGCCACGAGTACATGCTCAGATTCGAACGAACGAGGATTGGAAACCCCATGAGAGCGTTTTCTATTGCGCCCAAAAGAGTGCGAGCTTGCCACGAGTACATGCTCAGATTCGAAACGAACGAGGATTGAAACCCCATGAGAGCTTTCTATTGCGCCTAAGAGTGCGAGCTTGCCACGAGTACATGCTCAGATTCGAACGAACGAGGATTGAAACCCCATGAGAGCGTTCTATTATGCCCAAAGAGTGCGAGCTTGCCACGAGTACATGCTCAGATTCGAACGAACGAGGATTGAAACCCCATGAGAGCTTTCTATTACGCCCAAAGAGTGCGAGCTTGCCACGAGTACATGCTCAGATTCAAACGAACGAGAATTGAAACCCCATGAGAGCTTTCTATTGCGCCGAAGAGTACGAGATTGCCACGAGTACATGCTCAGATTCGAACGAACGAGGATTGAAACCCCATGAGAGCGTTCTATTACGCATTAAGAGTGCGAGATTGCCACGAGTACATGCTCAGATTCGAACGAACGAGGATTGAAACCCCATGAGAGCATTCTATTACGCCCAAAGAGTGCGAGCTTGCCACGAGTACATGCTCAGATTCGAACGAACGAGGATTGAAACCCCATGAGAGCGTACTATTACGCCCTAAGAGTGCGAGGTTGCCACGAGTACATGCTCAGATTCGAACGATCGAGCATTGAAACCCCATGAGAGCGTTCTATTACGCCCAAAGAGTGCGAGCTTGCCTCGAGTACATGCTCAGATTCGAACGAACGAGGATTGAAACCCCATGAGAGCGTTCTATTACGCCCAAAGAGTGCGAGCTTGCCACGAGTACATGCTCAGATTCGAACGAACGAGGATTGGAACCCCATGAGAGCTTTCTATTGCGCCTAAGAGTGCGAGCTTGCCACGAGTACATGCTCAGATTCGAACGAACGAGGATTGGAACCCCATGAGAGCTTTCTATTGCGCCTAAGAGTGTGAGCTTGCCACGAGTACATGCTCAGATTCGAACGAACGAGGATTGGAACCCCATGAGAGCTTTCTATTGCGCCTAAGAGTGCGAGCTTGCCAC
This sequence comes from Puya raimondii, assembly GCA_016920855.1. Classification (NCBI taxonomy): domain Eukaryota; kingdom Viridiplantae; phylum Streptophyta; class Magnoliopsida; order Poales; family Bromeliaceae; genus Puya; species Puya raimondii. The sequence continues at coordinate 3,716,561 of JABWPP010000050.1, forward strand.
GAGTACATGCTCAGATTACGCAACGAGGATTGGAACCCCATGAGAGCTTTCTATTGCGCCCTAAAGAGTGCGAGCTTGCCACGAGTACATGCTCAGATTCGACACGAACGAGGATTGAAACCCCATGAAGAAGAGAAACCCAATAAGAGCGTTCTATTACGCCCAAAGAGTGCGAGCTTGCCTCGAGTACATGCTCTGGCGGAACGGCGCTCTAGCCACGTAGGTGCCCACATCGCGCACGAACCCAGCGTCTGCGCGACACTGGGTCACAGGGAGGCAAGTGCGCTTAGCACTGTCTCATCCAGACATGTGAAAGAGCTATAGATAGCGTAGATTACGAGAGTGCGAACCTACATAGTCTATGGCGTCAGGGGACTTTGCCGCAGACACACACTCAAATGAGCTCAAAACACTCGCATACGACTACAGGCAGTCTGATTGTGAGCACACACCTCAACAGAACACTACGAGCTGTTCTCAATCGAGATGTCTTCTAGCTCTACACATGTATTACACGTCAGTAGAGCGAGTAGGTTTCGATACATTAGAGGCGCGACACACGTACATAAATTCAGGCAGGACACACGAGGACATCTACACACTCTCTGAGTTGTGAGATCATAACCGCCCATGAATGGACACTTACTCTACATCTTTGAGCAAACCTAAATAGGTAGTACGAGCTGTGGTTGCACACGCGAGAGGCAACATACGGCGGCAATATATTTGGGCGATCCGAACTAGGTAGGAGAGTGTCAACGACGTGATACTCTCCTGAGAGACGTCTTGCTTTCTAATAGCGCCACTCGCTTATAGCGACAGGCATAGAGATGGGTCACCGCACGTAAAGTAACGAGACATGATTTCAGCGCAGAGATAATGGTCGCAACGCACTCACGAACGGTGACACATGTTATCAACACACGCGCGGGGGACACAAATTCACAAGGTACACTAGGCTTGTAGGCGATAAGGGTTTGTGGAGGTCTCGGGCGGCCGTATCAAAAAGTTAGATATGCGCTGAATGAACGTCACGAGACAGAAGAGACGTTTCTTAGAGCGTCACAAGAATATCACACGGAGCGCTGAGGATAAGAATTTGGCACACACTACCGCGTCTTGTGGTAGTGACATACATGCAGTCAGTTGGGAATTTAGAATAGTCATCGCCAGAACGCGTGGACGTATGCATTGAGACAAACTTAGACAGAGCAGTAGAGATTCTCTATTTGCCAGTACGCACTAGATCTAACGGTAGCTTCGAACGAGATTGAACCATCTTCTATGAGCGACACACACTACAACTTACCTTCTAAGGCTATTAAACTGGCTGTATTGCCTCAGAGTCAATGTCGGTGACAACGTATCAGTAGCGGTGAAAGACTACAGTGAACTATTAGAAGGACCCCACAATGGAGGTCGGCTTTCTATAATGATCAGACGGCTCTCTAAGACACATTTATGGTCGAGTGCGGTTGTTTAGCCAACGCTTATACATCGGCTGGTAAATCAATATCCAAAACCAGCTACGAGAGATTCACATAACCAACCGGCATGTAGGGATAGGACATTATGCGTCACTGGTATTAGTCGCCAAAGAGTACAAAAGGAGGATTGTCCACACGGGCGGTACCATTTAACGACACTACACATGCGTGTAGCTGAGCACGTGGAGGGTCACGTCTGTGGCGTTACAAGTAGCCCGCCGATCATTTTCATCTGAACAGTTTGTGCGAGACATTTTACACTGCAGAGATAAGTGAGTGTTGTGCAACAGCAGTTGTTGGGCGCGGAGCGATACTTAACAACATTGTGCGGTATGATGAGAGATATCAGTTATCTGGAGAGTCGACGAAGATTTGAAGAGCAGTCACCACCATATTAGAGGTCCTTAGTCTAGACAGGTTGCGGATCCACCATATAGGTTTGAGACGGTAGAACTTATAGAACGGGATCGAGTACTACAGCGAGGCACGGTACAGTTCTTCGTGACAATAAAGTGGACAGCAAGAAGATGTGTGGAGCTCGGAGATCACACTGTTAAACGCTTGCTAAGATGGCTATTATACAGAGTTGACTCTGGCGGCGCCTCTTGGAGAGGTGCGATCTCTGTGTCCGACGGTCGGTAGCTATTGGGTCTCGAGATTGTTTCAAGTGATTACGTGAGACAGAACATGAACAACGCCTCGATGAAAGCGTGGCGAGGGTAATACAAGTTGAGTGAAAGTGTGGGAATAGTGTAACATAATTAAATGTAGACTCAGATGTGGTGCGGATATCGCGGGGTCTTTCATTACATCTCCGCACAATTGATCTAACAGACGGTCAATCTGGTAGGAGAGTTTAGAGAGACATTGTCACTTAGGTCATGGGAGTAGTACCCGAGAGAGTCCTCGATTATCGGGGGGTGAGAGATCAGTTATTCACTGTGACTGGGAGAGAATTAGTGAGTATGGGAGGAGGGCACGCACACACTTTAGGTAGGGACAATTGAGCCACAATGGTGCGGAAGGATTGCAGGGAGACGACGCGAATGGGGGTCATAACAGGACACGGACTTGATCATGTAGATTCGAGAGGAGCTGTCGTGAGAATGTTGAAAGCCACACTGGAATACTGATATGATCTGGTCATTGCTAAATTCAAGTGGAGAGTGACACAGGTGAGCAGGGTCACGTTGTAAGGATAAGTGGAATTAGTCAGGGTAGTAGAGATGACTACGGGTTGTGTGACATAGCACAGGACATCAGTGGTTATATGCGTGGCTCGTCAGAGCCGTACTGTAATGGAGTATGATCAGAGGACGTAGAGTCACGGGACAGTAGGACGATGTAATACAGTCATTCTGACATGGAGCGTAGCAAGATATATTTCTGTGTATCACAGGGGGACACAGGGTGTGCTTTAGAGTGAGCATGCGACAGAAGGAGAAGAAGAGTAGCATAGATAGGGAGGCGTCTGTCAGTGCTACTCGTTGGATTTTGCGCAACATAAGTAGGAGGGTAAACAACAACTGTCAGCTGACAATTGTTAGTCAGTGGAGTGCGCCATAGGAGTTGGGAATGAGGGTCTCTCTCAGTATGTAACTCTTCATAAAATTGTAATACGAACGTTGAGAGGACAATGTCTATCTGGGGACAATGAAGCAACACCAGTGACACAGACAGGTCACTCAAGTATAGGCTCACGAGTCGTAGAGAGAGTACTGAGAGTGCCTCGATGATATTAACTGGATGAGGCCAGATCAGAGGATGGGAACGGTGAAGCTGCGGAGGGAGATCTAGAAGAAACGAACTTGGTAGCGGGTACACGGTTGAATATCAAGCTGGTTAGTCAATGAGTTAGCACGATAGACGTACGAGTTGACATGCTGATATTCGACAGGGTGATGTCTACATGACATCAAGTTGGGATAGTTAGGATATCACGCGAAGTGGGTGATTCGGACTAGGGACAACAGTTGCACTGCAAGAGTGCGACAGCAGTATACACACACGAACACACACATTTGGAGAGCTTGCAGGGTAGAGGAGAGAGAGAACAAGGTTGCAGGGTATGGGGTAAGTGTTATCAGCTTGAGCTGCTGAAGAATCACACTGTTTTAGACATCACACCTGGAGAGATAGTCGAGGGAGACGCAGAAACATGAGGTATATTTGACTCTATATAGCTAGGGCGTGCTTATGGCCAACACAGTAGAACTGGAGCATGCACTACTTCATGTCTGTCTGCAGTGGGTATCAGAGAGAAAAGGTAGCGAGGGTATTGGAAAGCGAACAATATGGAGTGTTGGGAGTGTTCGGTGGCGTGGATGGGGTGGTTTGGAGGGTCAGAGGTGTCGATGTAAATATTGTGAGAGATTGAATATAGTAAACAAGGGATGACCACAAGGAGGATACGTTTATCAGTCTTAGAGTGGGTTGGTGGTGTGGAAACAACAACGTTGCGGTAACATGCAGCAGAATATTGAGAGAATATTAGGGAGGAGACAGAAAGGACTATGTAGACTGATTGATGTCTCAATAGATCGAGTTAAGATGGTGGAAGTTGAGGAGTGATGGGTCATAATTGATGTGTGATAGGCGCATGAGAATTAGACTATTTGTTGGTAAGGTGGGATGTAAGGGCAGTAGCTTAGCATGGTACTTGATTGCATATCGGGGTACTGACGTGGTCTACGTGAAGCACAGTGACGAGGCGTGTAACTACACAGGATAGTTGTGACTGGCACTCACTGGGGAGTGGAACGCAAGAATGATGGAAGTAGACGGAGAATCGAGAGGTGTATGTGTCGACGAGGTGGCGTCACACATGGGGGTTTTGTGTTCAGTATGAGATCTCTTAATACAGGACTTTGAATAAAAGGATACGCGGTAGACAGGGAGTCTTACGTAGAGACAGTATGCAAACTGAATGATGATTTAAGATGTTCTGTACGACTGCTAATGGGTTAATTGGAGATAGTTCAGTCTCGGGGTTCTAGACACACAAGTGGTCTATGCTATGGACACAGAGAGACGTGGTGAAGGGATTCTTTTGGGATGTGCAGTGTCGGAGAGAACGTAGGCTAAGGAGCACTGTGGTTCGGACACTACACTTATTGGATAGTGAGAGTTTGGGTGTGTTAACACACACATTCAGTATAAGGAGAGGACACAACAGGGAGGCAGAACTGGTGGGAGTCGACTTGTGGCACTCACGGCCGTCGGGGTCGCGATGCGAAATCAAGTAGACGTGCTAGTTGTAGATTTGGGTGAGGCTCTCACACTGGGTGGACTAGAAGTAAGGAGTGTGGAGACAGACTAGAGGTCGGGAGACTAACTGTAAGACGATGAATGAGAATTATGTTGAGGTGGAACAGCTTGTGCACGATCTCAGTTCTGGGTTAGTTTGTTTTGAGTTTTAGGATAGGTTGGATTAGTGTTGGGGGTGTTAGGGTGAGCGCTCCGAAGTGTGAGGTCTGTGGAGTCGGAGTGTGGAAGTCGAGATTATAGGTCAACGCGCGGTCAGAAGCAACACGAAGAGTTACGTATACAGGTACGGGACAGGAGTTGCGTGTTTAGAGAGTCATAGTGAGCTTTCGCATGGGGGACTCTCAGGGCAGGAGTAGAGATGCACAGAGGGAGTGATGCACTGACAGCAGTAGTGCAGAGCGTTGTTAAAGAAAGGCGTTCGCAGTGATTATCAGTTCATAGAACAATATTGGAGTACTACATGTGAACACACCACATGAGATGGTACGTGCCACAGGTGATGCTGACGAGCAAGAGCAGTGGCAGTACAGGACATTATGGGCAAGAGAGTGTGGTAAATGGGATCACAAAAAGAAAAAAAGAAGAGAAAAGTTCTTGAAGAAAAAGGTGAGGAAAAACATTCCACTTTGTACATACAGGTGTTGTCTATAATCTGTAAACAGAGATGTGACAGGGACTGAAGTTGGAACACTATTAGGTGGTGGGAGGGGGGGGGGTGGTGGGGTAAATGATGGTAGGTATATAATAGTATGGGTGTGTGGAGATTTTTGAAGGTACAGTGTCTATGAAGGCAACACTAAGTTGGGAGGTGTCTATAATTGGTTATGTAGATGGGGAACACTTCAGAAAAAAAAATGAGTATGGGGAAGGATAGGGGGAGGAGTGAGGGGGGGTGGAATAGAGAAAGATTTGTTTATAAGAACGAGGAGTGGAAAAAATGGAACGAGGTAAGTGGGAAAGAAGAACTCTCGAGACAGTTTGAAGTCGTGTGGAGACAGTGACATACATCTAAGGGGGTGCATAGATAGAAGAGGAATGTGGTCGGATGAGTATGAATGGCACATACTCATGGGTCAGATAGAGAATCTTCTTTCTCAGACGCTATGACACAGGCTAGTCAGGAGTTGGAGTGAGTGTCGCGACGGAGTTCGAACTGTTGGTAGATCTGGGGCAGGGAACTTACGTATACGAGTACAGAGAAAGATGAAACCCTCTGGAGAAGTCGGGTGCTATTTAGTGACAAGGAACCAGGGTAGTAAGGTTAGGACAGTAGATAGTGTGTGGTGGAGCATATTGAGCAGGCGAGGGGGACTGGTAATTAATTATGGTCTGATACCGATGGACACAGAGGATGAGTGTAGACACATATCACTGAGACAGGACGTCGAGAGATTCTCTGTTGTGTCAACATATGAAGTGCGTGCTTTAGCCACAGAGTATCATGAGATCAATTCGTACGAACGAGGATGTGGTACAGCATAAGAAGCTTTCTATTGCGCCTAAGAAGGGAGGCGAAGCTACGGTCCTACAAGTACATTCTCAGATTCAAACAGAACGAGGATTGAACCCCAAGAAGAGCGATTCTATAAGCGCTTAAGAGTTGTTCGAGCTCGCCACGAAATGTGAGAGGACACGTCACTAGCGAGGGGCTTGATCAGTTGGCGAACTAAACTGTAAGGAGTGTTGTGGGAGGAAACCTCCAGAGACACGTGGCGTGTACTGCACAACATTAAGCGCGCTCAACATGGAAGAGTGCGACGAGCTTGCCATCGGTAAACATGCCTCAGATTCGAACGAGAACGAGGATTGGAACCCGCATGATAGCGTTTCACATGGTTCTTTCCTCACATAGCCGCCTATGATCGACAGTGCAGCTATGCCACGCACTAGTTACATCAGATGCTCAAGATTGTCGAAGACGAAAACAATAGAGATGAAACCCCATGAGACACATTTCTAAGTCAGCTTACGCACTAGGAGTTGAGTCGACCTGTATTGACCACGAGTCGACAGCTTTGACACAATTCGATAGGCCGAAGCTGAGGATCTATGTCTTCGTGAATTGCGGGCATGAGGACAGAGTCATCATGTACGGCCACAATAGTGCAGAGGTGCAGTACAGCTCTCAGTTTCTGTGAGCGACGTAAAACATGACTGCAATGGATGGGATAATCTGCGACGCGACTGAGTAGGGGGAGTGCGATCTCATATGTCAGAACCCAGAGAGAGGAGGGGACTTTCAGAGGTATGCGCCTAAGAGTAAGAGTACTTTGCACACATAGAGCGCACATTGCTCGATGACTTCACGAACGCACACGAGGCATTGACCGAACTCCCATGAGATGCTGTTCTGTGATAGGACGGGCGCTCACGAGACGTGCGAGCAGGTTCTCCACCGAGTACATGCTCAGTATTCAGAACTGGAACGAGCCATCTGGCAAACCCCATGAGAGCGTTCTATTACGCCTAAGAAGTCGCGAGCTATGCAGAGCACGAGTACATGCTCAGATCGAACGCAAAGAGGAGATTGAAAATCCCCATAGAAGAGCAGTTCTATAGACGCGCTGAAGAAGTGACGAGCTTACCACGCACACACTGAGTCCCCAAAGCTCTAATAGAGCTATCCATGTCAAACATTCCAATACAATGATCACGAGGACAAATGAATAACACCACATAGAGAAGCGTAACAATGTGTTACACATTCCTCAAAGAGGGAATGCCGATCAGTGCGACGCAAAAGATGCAAGACATCTAGAAACAAGTAACAGATAGCTACACACGTATGCGTACTCGTATTGTAACACACAACACCGACTGCAATGATAGGAGGCCGATCTGATTAGCTCCTCTTCCTAATCGAGATGCGAGTTACTCCTTAATTTCGGCTTCGTAAAATGTCGTGCAAGTAAACATGCTGGCTCAGATTTGCGAACGAGCAATCCGAGGAAAGAAAACCTCACCGCAGGAGAGCGTTCCATTTAAAGCCCAAAGAGTGCGACGCTATTGCCAACGAGTACATGATGAGAGAGCGTTCTATTACGCATCCTAAGAGTGCGAGCTTGCCACGAGTACATGCTCAGATTCGAACGACGAGGATTGAAACCCCTAATGAGAGCGTTCTATTTTACTCCAAAAGATTGCGCAGCTTCGATTGACGTAAGAGGATGTCGAGCTTTGCCACGAGTTTACATGCTCAGATTCGAACGAACGAGGATTGAAACCCCATGAGAGCGTTCTATTACGCCCAAAGAGTGCGAGTGCCTTGCCACGAGTACATGCTCAGATTCGACCATCCCCCCCCCCCCACGAACGAGGATTGAAACCCCATGAGAGCGTTTCTATTACTGGCGACCCTAAGAGTGCGAGCTTGCCACGAGTACATGCCTCAGATTCGAACGAACGAGGATTGAAACCCCATGAGAGCGTTCCTATTACGCCCAAAGAGTGCGAGCTTGCACGAGTACACATGCTCAGATTCGAACGAACGAGGATTGAAACCCCATGAGAGCGTTCTATTACGCCCAAAGAGTGCGAGCTTGCCACGAGTACATGCTCAGATTCGAACGAACGAGGAGCTTGAAACCCCTGACGAGCGTTCATTACGCCCCAAAGAGTGCGAGCCTTGCCACGAGTACATGCTCAGATTCGAACGAACGAGGATTGAAACCCCATGAGAGCGTTCTATTACGCCCTCAGTTAAGAGTGCGAGCTTGCCACGAGTACATGCTCAGATTCGAACGGAACGAGGATTGAAACCCCATAGAGAGCGTATTTATTACGCCCAAAGAGTGCGAGCTTGCCAGAGTACATGCTCAGATTCGAACGAACGAGGATTTCAGGAACCCCATGAGAGCGTTCTATTACGCCCAAAGAGTGCGAGCTCTTGCCACGAGTACATGCTCAGATTCGAACGAACGAGGATTGAAAACCCCATGAGAGCGTTCTATTACGCCCTACAAAAGAGTGCGAGCTTGCCACGAGTACATGCTCAGATTCGATTCGAACGAACGAGGATTGAAACCCCATGAGAGCGTTCTATTACGCCCAAAGAGTGCGAGCTTGCCACGAGTACATGCTCAGATTCGAACGAAGAGGATTGAAACCCCCCATGAGAGCGTTCTATTACGCCCATAAGAGTGCGAGCTTGCCGACGAGTACATGCTCAGATTCGAACGAACGAGGATTGAAACCCCGATGGAGAGCGTTTCTATTATAGCCCAAAGAGTGCGAGCTTGCCACGAGTACATGCTCAGATTCGAACGAACGAGGATTGAAACCCCATGAGAGCGTTCTATTACGCCTAAAAGAGTGCGAGCTTGCCACGAGTACATGCTCAGATTCGAACGAACGAGGATTGAAACCCCCATGAGAGCGTTCTATTACGCCCAAAGAGTGCGAGCTTGCCACGAGTTACATGCTCAGATTCGAACGAACGAGGATTGAAACCCCATGAGAGAGCTTTCTATTACGCCCAAAGAGTGCGAGCTTTGCCACGAGTACATGCTCAGATTCGAACGAACGAGGATTGAAACCCCATGAGAGCGTTCTATTGCGCCCAAAAGAGTGCGAGCTTGCCACGAGTACATGCTCAGATTCGAACGAACGAGGATTGAAAACCCATGAAGAGCGTTCTATTACGCCCAAAGAGTGCGAGCTTGCCACGAGTACATGCTCAGATTCGAACGAACGAGGATTGAAACCCCATGAGAGCGTTCTATTACGCCCAAAGAGTGCGAGCTTGCCCCCACGAGTACATGCTCAGATTCGAACGAACGAGGATTGAAACCCCATGAGAGCGTTTATTACGCCCAAGAGTGCGAGCTTGCCACGAGTACATGCTCAGATTCGAACGAACGAACGAGGATTGAAACCCCATGAGAGCGTTCTATTACGCCCCTAAGAGTGCGAGCTTGCCACGAGTACATGCTCAGATTCGAACGAACGAGGATTGAAACCCCATGAGAGCGTTCTATTACGCCAAAAGAGTGCGAGCTTGCCACACGAGTACATGCTCAGATTCGAACGAACGAGGATTGAAACCCCATGAGAGCGTTCTATTACGCCAAAGAGTGCGAGCTTGCCACAGAGTACATGCTCAGATTCGAACGAACGAGGATTGAAAACCCATGAGAGCGTTTCTATTACGCGCCAAAGAGTGCGAGCGAGCTTGCCACGAGTACATGCTCAGATTCGAACGTACGAACGAGGATTGAAAACCCCATGAGAGCGTTCTATTACGCCCAAAGAGTGCGAGCTTTGCCACGAGTACATGCTCAGATTCGAACGAACGAAGATTGGATTGAAACCCCATGAGAGCGTTTCTATTACCCCCAAAGAGTGCGAGCTTGCCACGAGTACATGCTCAGATTCGAACGAAACGAGGATTGAAACCCCATGAGAGCGTTTCTATTACGCGCCTAAGAGTGCGAGCTTGCCACGAGTACATGCTCAGATTCGAAAACGAACGAGGATTGAAACCCCATGAGAGCGTTCTATTACGCCCAAAGAGTGGGAGCTTGCCACGAGTACATGCTCAGATTCGAACGAACGAGGATTGAAACCCCCATGAGAGCGTTCTATTACGCCCCAAAAGAGTGCGAGCTTGCACACGAGTACATGCTCAGATTCGAACGAACGAGGATTGAAAACCCCATGAGAGCGTTTTCTATTACGCCCAAAGAGTGAGAGCTTGCCACGAGTACATGCTCAGATTCGAATGAACGAGGATTGAAACCCCCATGAGAGCGTTCTATTATTACGCCCAAAGAGTGCGAGCATTGCCACGAGTACATGCTCAGATTCGAACGAACGAGGATTGAAACCCCATGAGAGCGTTCTATTGCGCCTAAGAGTGCGAGCTTGCCACGAGTACATGCTCAGATTCGATTGAAACGAACGAGGATTGAAACCCCATGAAGAGTGAGCGTTTCTATTACGCCCAAAGAGTGCAGAGCTTGCCACGAGTACATGCTCAGATTCGAAGTCGAACGACACGAGGATTGAAAACCCCATGAGAGCGTTCTATTACGCCCAAAGAGTGCGAGCTTGCCACGAGTACATGCTCAGATTCGACACGAACGAGGATTGACCCATGAGAGTGTTCTATTACGCCTAAGAGTGCGAGCTTGCCACGAGTACATGCTCAGATTCGAACGAACGAGGATTGAAACCCCATGAGAGTGTACTATTACGCCAAAAGAGTGCGAGCTTGCCACGCGAGTACATGCTCAGATTCGAACGAACGAACGAGGATTGAAAATCCCATGAGAGCGTTCTATTTACGCCCAAAAGAGTGCGAGCTTGCCACGAGTACATGCTCAGATTCGAACGAACGAACGAGGATTGAAACACCCCATGAGAGCGTTCTATTACGCCCAAGAAGAGTGCGAGCTTGCCACGAGTACATGCTCAGATTCGAATTCGACACGAACGAGGATTGAAATCCCCCATGAGAGCTTTCTATTACGCCCAAAGAGTGCGAGCTTGCCACGAGTACATGCTCAGATTCGAACGAACGAGGAGGATTGAAACCCCATGAGAGCGTTCTATTACGCCCAAAGTGAGAGTGCGAGCTTGCCACGAGTACGAGTACATGTTTCAAGATTCGAACGAACGACGAGGATTGAAACCCCATGAGAGCGTTCTATTACGCCAAAAGAGTGCGAGCTTGCCACGAGTACATGCTCAGATTGCGAACGAACGAGGATTGAAAACCCCATGAGAGCGGTTCTATTACGCCAAAGAGTGCGAGCTTGCCACGAGTACATGCTCAGATTCGAACACCACGAATGAGGATTGAAACCCCATGAGAGCGTTCTTAATGCCCAAAGAGTGCGAGCTTGCCACGAGTACATGCTCAGATTCGAACGAACGAGGATTGAAACCCCATGAGAGAGCGTTCTATTACGCCTAAAAGAGTGCGAGCTTGCCCACGTAGAGTACATGCTCAGATTCGAACGAACGAGGATTGAAACCCCATGAGAGCGTTCTATTACGCGCCAAAGAGTGCGAGCTTGCCACGAGTACACATTCAGATTCGAACGAACGAGGATTGAAACCCCATGACTCGTTGAGAGCGCTTTCTATTACGCCCCAAAGAGTGCGAGACTTGCCACGAGTACATGCTCAGATTCGATTCGACGAACGAGGATTGAAAACCCCCCATGAGAGCGTTTCTATTACGCCAAAAAGAGTGCGAGCTTGCCACGAGTACATGCTCAGATTCGACGAAGGAGGATTGAAACCCCATGAGAGCGTTCTATTATACCCAAAGAGTGCGAGCTTGCCACGAGTACATGCTCAGATTCGAACGAACGAGGATTGAAACCCCATGAGAGCGTTCTTTTACTCCCTAAGAGTGCGAGCTTGCCACAAGTACATGCTCAGATTCGAACGAACGAGAATTGGAACCCCATGAGAGCTTTCTATTGCGCCTAAGAGTGCGAGCTTGCCACGAGTACATGCTCAGATTCGAACGAACGAGGATTGAAACCCCATGAGAGTAGCGTTCTATTACGCCCAAAGAGTGCGAGCTTGCCACGAGTACATGCTCAGATTCGGAACGAACGAGGATTGAAACCCCATGAGAGCGTTCTATTACGCCCAAAGAGTGCGAGCTTGCCACGAGTACATGCTCAGATTCGAACGAACGAGGATTGAAACCCCATGAGAGAGCGTTCTATTACGCCCTAAGAGTGCGAGCTTGCCACGAGAGTACATGCTCAGATTCGAACGAACGAGGATTGAAACCCCATGAGAGCGTTCTATTACGCCCAAAGAGTGCGAGCTTGCCACGAGTACATGCTCCTCATATTCGAACGAACGAGGATTGAAACCCCATGAGAGCGTTCTATTACGCCAAAGAGTGCGAGCTTGCCACGAGTACATGTTCAGATTCAGATTCGAACGAACGAGGATTGAAACCCCATGAGAGCGTTCTATTACGCCCAAAGAGTGCGAGCTTGCCACGAGTACATGCTCAGATTCGAACGAACGTAACGAGGATTGAAACCCCATGAGAGCGTTCTATTACGCCAAAGAGTGCGAGCTTGCCACGAGTACATGCTCAGATTCGAACGAACGAGGATTGAAACCCCATGAGAGCGTTCTATTACGCCCAAAGAGTGCGAGCTTGCCACGAGTCAACATGCTCAGATTCGAACGAACGAGGATTGAACCCCATGAGAGCAAGTTCTATTAGCGCCCAAAGAGTGCGAGCTTGCCCCCACGAGTACATGCTCAGATTCGAACGAACGAGGATTGAAACCCCAATGAGAGATTCTATTACGCCCCATAAGAGTGCGAGCTTGCCACGAGTACATGCTCAGATTCGAACGAACGAGGATTGAAAACCCCATGAGAGCGTTCTATTACGCCCAAAGAGTGCGAGCTTGCCACGAGTACATGCTCAGATTCGAAACGAACGAGGATTGAAACCCCATAGAGAGCGTATGCGATTATTACGCCCCAAAGAGTGCGAGCTTGCCACGAGTACATGCTCAGATTCGAACGAACGAGGATTGAAACCCCCATGAGAGCGTTCTATTACGCCCAAAGAGTGCGAGCTTGCCACGAGTACATGCTCAGATCGAACGAACGAGGATTGAAACCCCATGAGAGCGCAGTTCTATTACGCCTAAAGAGTGCGAGCTATTGCCACGAGTACATGCTCAGATTCGAAACGAACGAGGATTGAAACCCCATGAGTAGCGTTCTATTACGCCCTAAGAGTGCGAGCTTGCCACGAGTACATGCTCAGATTTCGAAACGAACGAGGATTGAAACCCCCATGAGAGCGTTCTATTACGCCCATAAAGAGTGCGAGAGCTTGCCACGAGTACATGCTCAGATTCGAACGAACGAGGATTGAAACCCCATGAGAGCGTTCTATTACGCCCAAAAGAGTGCGAGCTTGCCACGAGTACATGCTCAGATTCGAACGAAACGAACGAGGATTGAGAAAACCCCATGAGAGCGTTCTATTACGCCAAAGAGTGCGAGCTTGCCACGAGTACATGCTCAGATTCGACGAAGAAACGAGGATTGAAACCCCATGAGAGCGTTCTATTACGCCCAAAGAGTGCGAGCTTGCCACGAGTACATGCTCAGATCCAGCCCGAACGAACGAGGATTTGAAACCCCATGAGATGAGCGTTCTATTACGCCAAAGAGTGCGAGCTTGCCAGAGTACATGCTCAGATTCGAACGAACGAGGATTGAAACCCCCATGAGAGCGTTCTATTACGCCCAGCAAAAGAGTGCGAGCTTGCCACGAGTACATGCTCATATTCGAACGAACGAGGATTGAAACCCCATGAGAGCGTTCTATTACGCCATAAGAGTGCGAGCTTGCCACGAGTACATGCTCATATTCGAACGAACGAGGATTGAAACCCCATGAGAGCGTTCTATTGCGCCCAAAGAGTGCGAGCTTGCCACGAGTACATGCTCAGATTCGAACGAACGAGGATTGAAACCCCATGAGAGCGTTCTATTACGCCCAAAGAGTGCGAGCTTGCCACGAGTACATGCTCAGATTCGAACGAACGAGGATTGAAACCCCATGAGAGCGTTCTATTACGCCAAAGAGTGCGAGCTTGCCACGAGTACATGCTCAGAGATTAAACGAACGAGGATTGAAACCCCATGAGAGCGTTCTATTACGCCCTAAGAGTGTGCGAGCTTGCCACGAGTACATGCTCAGATTCGCGAAAAACGAACGAGGATTGAAAACCCCATGAGAGCGTTCTATTACGCCTAAAGAGTGCGAGCTTGCCACGAGACATGCTCAGATTCGAACGAACGAGGATTGAAACCCCATGAGAGCGTTCTATTACGCCCAAAGAGTGCGAGCTTGCCACGAGTACATGCTCAATTCGAACGAACGAGGATTGAAAACCCCATGAGAGCGTTCTATTACGCCAAAGAGTGCGAGCTTGCCACGAGTACATGCTCAGATTCGAACGAACGAGGATTGAAACCCCATGAGAGCGTTCTATTACGCCCAAAGAGAGTGCGAGCTTGCCACGAGTACATGCTCAGATGCTCGTATCGAACGACTACGAACGAGGATTTGAACCCCATGAGAGCGTTCTATTACGCCAAAGAGTGCGAGCTTGCCACGAGTACATGCTCAGATTCGAACGAAACGACGAACGAGGATTGAAACCCCATGAGAGCGTTCTATTACGCCCAAAAGAGTGCGAGCTTTGCCACGAGTACATGCTCAGATTCGAACGAACGAGGAGGATTGAAACCCCATGAATGAGAGAGCGTTCTATTACGCCCAAAGAGTGCGAGCTTGCCACGAGTACATGCTCAGATTCGAACGAACGAGGATTGAAACCCCATGAGAGCGTTCTATTACGCCCAAAGAGAGTGTGCGAGCTTGCCACGAGTACATGCTCAGATTCGAACGAACGAGGATTGAAACCCCATTGAGAGCGTTCTATTTACGCGCCAAAGAGTGCGAGCTTGCCACGAGTACATGCTCAGATTCGAACGAACGAGGATTGAAACCCCATGAGAGCGTTCTATTACGCCCAAAGAGTGCGAGCTTGCCACGAGTACATGCTCAGATTCGAACAAACGAGGATTGAAACCCCATGAGAGCGTTCTATTACGCCAAAGAGTGCGAGCTTGCCACGAGTACATGCTCAGATTCGAACGAACGAGGATTAAAACCCCGTGAGAGCGTTCTATTACGCCAAAAAGTGCGAGCTTGCCACGAGTACATGCTCAGATTCGAACGAACGAGGATTGAAACCCCATGAGAGCGTTCTATTACGCGCCAAAGAGTGCGAGCTTGCCACGAGTACATGCTCAGATTCGAACGAACGAGGATTGAAACCCCATGAGAGCATTATATTACGCCCAAAGAGTGCAAGCTTGCCACGAGTACAACATCAGATTCGAACGAACGAGGATTGAAACCCCATGAGAGCGTTCTATTACGCCCAAAGAGTGCGAGCTTGCCACGACGAGTACATGCTCAGATTCGAACGAACGAGGATTAGCCCCATGAGAGCGTTCTATTACGCCCAAAGAGTGCGAGCTTGCCACGAGTACATGCTCAGATTCGAACGAACGAGGATTGAAACCCCATGAGAGCGTTCTATTACGCCCAAAGAGTGCGAGCTTGCCACGAGTACATGCTCAGATTCGAACGAACGAGGATAGAAACCCCATGAGAGCGTTCTATTACGCCTAAGAGTGCGAGCTTGCCACGAGTACATGCTCAGATTCGAATTCGAACGAACGAGGATTGAAACCCCATGAGAGCGTTCTATTACGCCCAAAGAGTGCGAGCTTGCCCACGAGTACATGCTCAGATTCGAACGAACGAACGAGGATTGAACCCCATGAGAGCGTTCTATTAGCGCCAAAGAGTGCGAGCTTGCCACGAGTACATGCTCAGATTCGAGAACGAACGAGGATTGAAACCCCATGAGAGCGTTCTATTTTACGCCCAAAAGAGTGCGAGCTTGCCACGAGTACATGCTCAGATTCGTCGAACGAAAACGAACGAGGATTGAAGCCCCATGAGAGCGTTCTATTACGCCTAAGAGTGCGAGCTTGCCACGAGTACATACAGATGCTCAGATTCGAATGGCCGAACGAGGATTGAAACCCCCATGAGAGCGTTCTATTACGCCCAAAGAGTGCGAGCTTGCCACGAGAGTACATGCTCAGATTCGAACGAACGAGGATTGAAACCCCATGAGAGCGTTCTATTTACGCGCCAAAGAGTGCGAGCTTGCCACGAGTACAAGTACATGCTCAGATTCGAACGAACGAGGATTGAAACCCCCATGAGAGCGTTCTATTACGCCCAAAGAGTGCGAGCTTTGCCACGAGTACATGCTCAGATTCGAACGAACGAGGATTGAAACCCCATGAGAGCGTTCTATTACGCCCAAAGAGTGCGAGCTTGCCACGAGTTACATGCTCAGATTCGAACGAACGAGGATTTGAAACCCCATGAGAGCTTTCTATTACGCCCAAAAAGAGTGCGAGCTTGCCACGAGTACATGCTCAGATTCAATCGAACGAACGAGGATTGAAACCGCCCATGAGAGCGTTCTATTACGCCAAAGAGAGTGCGAGCTTGCCACGAGTACATGCTTCATTTCGATACGAACGAACGAGGATTAGAAAACCCCATGAGAGCGTTCTATTAACGCCTATACCAGTGCGAGCTTAGGCACGAGTTGCTCATGGCGAACCAATAGAGGATTGCTGCAGCTTGCCACCGAGTTCTTTTACGCGCCCATTGCGCTAGAAAGTCTACAGACGCCGAAACGAACACGAGGATTGAAACCCCAACCAGAGAGCGTTTCTATTACGCCCAAAGAGTGCGTATTGTTTGGCCACGAGTACACGATGCTCAGATTCGAACGAAGAGGATTGAAACCATCCATGAGAGCTTGTTATATTTTTGCGCCCTTAAGAGTGCGAGCTTGCCACGATAGTACATGCTAGATGCTCGATGGCAGCGACGAACGAAACGTTGAGGATTCTATTACCAAAACCTTCATGATGAGAGCACTGTTTCTACTATGAACGCCCATAGAGTGCGAGCATTATTTGCCACGCGTACATGCTCAGATTCGAACGAAACGAGGTATTGAAACCCATACGGATGAGAGCGTTCTATTTACGAGCCCCAAAAAGATGTGCGAGCTTGCCCACTATAACATGCTCCATCTCGATTCGAATGCATACTAGCAACGAACGAGGATTGAAACCCCATGACAGAGCGTCTCTATTGACGCCCTACAAAGAGTGCGAGCTTGCCACGAGTAATTCCCGAATGTCATACGAACGAGATTGAAACCATGAGAGCGTTCATTTTGCTTAGTGCGTTCTGCCATATAATCCGCCCAACGAACGTAGAACGAGGATGAAACCCACGACGTTGCGCGATGCTCCTAGATTACATTGCGAATAACACGCCGTATTTCGACGACTAGAGGATTTTGCAAACCCCATGTAGAGCGTTCTATTACGCTCGACATGAAGGTAGTGCGATCGAGAGACCTTGCCACGAGTCAATGCTCAGATTCGAAGCGAACGTAGGATTGAAATGATCACTGAGAGCAATGTTCAGGAATTGTCGACTTGCCACATAGTATGTGAAGACGCCCAGGCTCGGATTTGGCCGGCCCCTCTTAGCCGGCGAGATTGAGGAACGAACGAAAACCCCGAACCGCATGCCTAAGCGAACAGTTCCACAACGTCCGTACTAAAAATTGCGAGAGCCTCAATGCCGATGAACACTGCTACATTACCTCAGAATTCGACCCACGAATCCCCCGAGGATTGAAAACCACCGCATGAGAGCGTTTCTATTCGCCCAAGAAGAGTGCGTCAGCTCCTTGCCCACGACAGTACATATGCTCGATTCGAACGAACGAGGCTTTGAAAACCCACCCTGTGAAGAGAGCGTTACAATTACCCTCTACAGTAAACGAGCTTAGCCACGAGGTACATGCTAACCAGATTGAGTACGAACAGGATTCGAAAAGCCCCAACTCATGAGAGCGTTCTATTTACGCCCAAAGAGTGTCGTCGAGCTTGACTAGTAAACAAAATCTATACATGCCCAGAAATTCATTTCGCACAAATTGCCCCACGAGTCGAACGAACGAGGATTTGAAAAAACCCCTTCCGTAGAGCGTTTCTTAATTTGCGCTAAGAGTGCTTGTTAGCTTGCCACAGTACGAAGTAGCTCGAGACTTAGTGCTGTTCGAACCGCATCTACGAGTGATCAACACAAGAGTGAAGTCTCGACCATGATGCCCGATGCGTTCTGAAAAGCTTTACGCCCAAGAAGGAGCGAGCTTTTAGCGCATGACCAGATACGAGTGCATTCAGATAGACCGACGACGGAACGGAGAGAGTGATGAAAAACCCATGAGAGGCGTTTAGAATCCATTGCCACTAAGAGTGCGAGACCGCTTGTCACCACGGAGTACTGCATTCAGGATGCCTGAGATGAAATCAGGAACTGTCGATCCTATACGAGAATTGGAGCGATTCCCCCCCCCCCACTCCCGCCCCCCTACAGCGTTTCTGAATTGAACGCAGGATTGAAGCCGCAATGAGAAGTATCTATATGCGCGGACCGTAAGAGTGCTTCAGCTTAGGCCACATGAGTATCATAGCGCCTCGTAGATTCGAACGACGATCCAGAGGTCAGAACGATTGTGATGAAACCCCATAAGTAGAGCGTATTCTATTAATTGCCGCCCAAGAGTGCGAGCATGCCACGAGTACTAATGCTTCTACGAGACCGAACCACGCAAGAATACGAGACGCTGACGAGTCGCTGTGAAGACCCCCCGAGGTGCATGCCCCGCGCCCGTTAATTTCAAAAAAGTCTCCGCGTGCCTGCCCCCAACCAGGGGCGGAGGCTTGCCACGAGTATCCATGCGGCTATGATATTCCATGAAACGATTCGATGATTGGAACCCAATGAGCAGAGCGCTTGTAAGACCCATTGCGCTACCTTATTGGGGGCGAGCTTGCCACGTTGCTCGGAATTTACTTCCTCAAGATGTTGGCGAGCTCAATCTTTTGCTGTTTCTGTTGTTATCTGTGTTAAAACTTTGATATTAGGCACTTAGTTAACATATCGGTTCTGCACACCACCGCATTCAAAGTTCTTTTTCGAAAAAACGTGCATCGTCAACTGCCTGCCGACGCATACAGCCTAAGCAGTTTCATAATTGAATCGGGTCATCAAATGCCTGCCATCAAGCAGGTGCATTTACCTGAATTCTTCAGGCTCCCTCAAATAGATATGGAGGGATTTCATAGACGACTAACCCAAAACGACGGATCACAGTACCACGGAGAAAGCTCTGAGCGAGTTTGGATTTCTCCGCGCGCTCTCGCAGTTCCATAATAGCTTAGCCAGCGATGAGTATTCAGTACTGATAAAACAGTACCAAAGGTCAACAACTATAGTTCATCTCACGTGCAACTATTCAAGAGCTCACGTAAGTTGCATATTTCTGGATGACTACTATGTGTCATATATCGGCTCCACGTAGCGCTATTAGCATTCATACACTTCACACTTATGACGTGTGCTCTGAAGAGATTACGACTTCACCAATTGCAGGCTAGCTTGGGATTACCCAGTTGACGTGACAGACAGCTTTCACTGCTGAAGTACAATTTCGCAACACCCCCTACACTAAGCATCACGCCCTACAAGATAAAGATAGCCTGGTGGCAAAATAAAGTGGTCAGGACAAAATGGTGAGATCGCCACCATATAGTTGCTATGGTGCAATACAAATGTTTCTGCCACCGATGTAAGTTGTTTCCAGAGATTGGGCCGAGGAATACTATAACCGCCACTAAATACTATTTTTTTGCGCACTATACATTTATTTGATGATGGCGATAAGAAAAATCACCACGATTAATGCCATCTTTAAGTGGTAATATGTAGCGATTCAGCTTCAGATTCGTAACTTTTTTGGGTCAGTAAACTGTGGAAGGTTAGTATCCCCTATTACCCGAGTACCCTAAAATCGTCTTGTTGCCCATAAGATGATTGAGTCTTCCCCAGAGTACCCATATTGCGTCAGATTTCTGCCTTTTTCAAATTCCGAATGGTGTGGTCAAATTGTGTATGAAATTTGATTTTCGAGATTATCTTAACGTCTTCCCCCCATTTTTACAAGAAAATTTTGGCATGGACAAATCAACCCTACCTTTTAAATGCACCCCAGCGTAGTATGATACCAGTGACCCATGTATGCAAATCTGTCCTGAACGTAAAGTCTTGTACCCCTGCCCCACCCTAACAAAAACCTTACCCAACTAAGCTCAAGAAAACATACCGAAAACCCATCGTAACCAAGGCAGTAGTAGAGCTGTATGTGAACACGAGCGTGCCACGAGTACATGCTCAGATTCGACACGAACGATGGATTGAAACCCACATGATTAGCAGTTTCTATTGCGCCAAAGTAAAGTTGCGATGCTTGCCCATCATGAGTCATGCTCAGATTTCGAAACGTATCACGGAAGGTCTTGAGATACTCTCCCATGAACAGTTCCATTATACCTCAAAGAGCAGAAGATCAATTGCCACGAGGTATTGAACTCAGATTACGAAATAAACAAGGAAATTGGGCAAACCCCATGAGATGCGTTTCTATTACGCCCTAAGAGTAGCGAGCACTGCCATTCCCCAGTACATTCTCAGTATACCTTCAACGTACCTACGAGGATTCACGAAACACTACGGATTGAGAATCAGGTTTCCATTAACCGTACAAAAGCCAAAGAAGGTGCAACCAATGAGAGCACGAGTACCACATTCCCAGATTACGAACAACGAGGATTGAAAACCCATTAGAGGGCGCGACGCCCCAAACGAGTGAGGACTATTGATGTAATGCTGCTCAGATTTCGAGAACGTTAGCCCCTATTACCCCAAAGATCGTTCTATTCACGCCACAACGACTAACAGCAACCAGATAAAACACCAACGAACGAACGGATTGATTTGAAACCCCATGAGGGGAGTTCTATTACGGCAACCCAACACAAAAGTGCAGCTTGCCACGGGAACATCCACAGATACAACTCTAGATTGAAACCTGAAGCGTGCTCATTAAGCCTATCGAGTGCGACTTGAAAAGTTCACGACTCAACGTCCACGAAACGTACGAGGATTGCCCCACGACCCCAATTACCCCAAAGAGTGCTTACCGAGCCCCACGAGTACATCTTCCGACTGTCGAACGAACAAGGACTTCTAAAACCCACCCATGAGGGGAGCGTTCTATTTACGTCCTAAAAGGAAAGAGTGCAAAACTACTGCTTTATACACGAGGTACATAGCTACAGATCACGAATTTCGAACACTTGGGATTGAATCACCCCGGTGAGAAACGTGCCCACTAAAAATCCCCCAAAAGAGTTACACGAGCATTAGGACCCACGACAAGTACCGCCATCGGAATACAAGATGCTCGAGATTTTGAAAAACCCTATCTCTATTACGCCTAATAGCGAAACAGCTTGGCCTACTGGAAGTACAACATTGAGCTCATAGGTTTATTCCCACCTCATGAGAGGCGTTTCTAATTAGCGCCCTAAAGAGACCCGTGCGAGCCCCCCACGAGTGACCAATGGCCCACCAACTTTCGAGAACGAACGACCCATTATTGAAAAACCCCCCCATGATATGGTAGAGCGTTTCTTGTTACCATTACGCCCAAAGTTTTTGCGGGGAGCTTTTGTCCGAGGAAGTTTGCTCCAGACTCGTATCGAAACAACGAGGGGATTTATTAAAAACCCCCATAGTAAGCGTCCTATCACCCCCTATTATATCCACCCGACTGGCCACGAACAGTGTGATTAACCAGCCCCCCCTGAACATGACCACATTGAGGCCCGCATCTAACGTTTCGCTTTACGCACACAAACCAGCAACCGCTTAAACACTTGCCACGAGGTACTAGCCTCACAGATAATTCACAACTCACAACGAGGATTGAAACACCCATGAGAGCAGTTCTATTATACGATGCCCACAAGAGTGCCGTTAGCTTGCGCAAACACGAGTACTGCTCACGAGTACATTCGACAGGGCTCGAACAATGTGATTGAAACCCCACGAAGAAGCGTTCTAGCCATTTACGGAAAAAAACCCAAGAGTGCGAGCTTGCTGGGGCATTACGAGTATACAATGCTCACAGTATGTCGAAACGAACGAGGATTGCCATCCCATGATTGCTCAGTTCTATTCGAACAATGGCAAAGAGTGGGGACTTGCCACGTAATAGTACATGCTCTATGCTTCAGAAATTAAAAACGAACCGAGGAGACCCCTTTAACAAATTATTCCCCTAAGGGCGAGTTTGGCCCGTTACATGCCAAGAATGAGAGCTACGAGATTGAAAGTGAGAGCACTCTGATTTTCGTAACCCAGTGCACATTGGCCATGACTAATCTCAGATACGACGAACGCGAGGGGATTTCAGAAACCCCCCAAAGAGTTGCGAGCGGTTTGCCACGGAAGTACATGTTCAATGATTCGGATTGTACGAAGGAATGATTGGATGACCCCATGAGAGCTCTCTATTGCGCTCCTAAGAGTGACGTTCTATAATCCGCTCACCTGAAAACAGGCTCAGATGTTTGGACTTCGATTCACTCGTCAAGTACGAGGCAACATTGATTACCCCCGACCTATTAAGAGCATTCTATTGTACGCCTGAAGAGTGTCCGACGTTTGCCCTAAGAGTACACATGTCTCAGATGTCGAAACGATATCGATGGATTGAAAACTCCCATGAAGCTACTTTTGTATTGTCGACCTAATTGTGCGAGCATTTGCCACGAGTACAATGCTCAGATGTGTGTGTGTGTTCGATTACGAGTGATTGAATCTCCGTGTGTGTGTGTGAGGATTGATACGAACCATGAGAGCGTTCAGTTGACGCCCAAAGAGTGGCAGAGGCTCTCCACATGAGGATACATTCTCAGCAGATGAAACGATACGAAGGAGGAGTTGAGAATCCAGAATGAGAGCAAATCGATCATGTGCCATCCAAAAGAGGTCTGCGAGATATTCCACGAGTACATGCTCACCGATCTCGATAATCCACTATTCGAACATTGGAACCCCCATGATGAGCAGATTGTCTATTGCGCTCAACAGAAGTGCTTGTCGATGCAAGCTTCCATGCTAGATGGTATGTTGCTCAGTTATATTCAGATTACGGAAACCCACCTACGTGATAGTGACAATTCACACCTAGAAGGAGCAAAAATTCTCATTAGGGAACTCCAGGACAATGACGAAGCTAGGATCGGAGGCGAAGTATATCATGCTGACAGATTTCCGAACGATTACTAACTGTTAGGGATTTTGTGATACAAGGGGGGGGGCCAGTTGAGAAGTGTATAGCAGTACGCCAATAGAACGTGCGTAGTCGCTACGATGATTTGAGTACGAGTTGGATATAGATTAACGATCACGGAAGATGTGTGTGTACGAGGATTTGATAAAACCCAAAGGTGTGTTAAGGCGTTCTAGTATTAGCCCCCCTAAGTGTGCGCTTCCACTAGTTACATGCTCATATTCGATACGAACGAGGATTCGCTCCCGGTGTTAGAGCCATCCATTACGGCCTACATGAGTGCGATTGAGTATGGGGGTGAGAGCGTCGTGGCCGAGATTCCGGGGACTTAGAGAGCGAGCTATTAGGGCTAGTGATTGGCGAGTAATTTGAGGTTACATGCTGCTAGACTTCGTAAACATGAACGAGATGTATCCTACCCTCTTAGAGTGGTACTATTGGCGGGCCTTAGAACGAGATCTACCACCGATTGACCTATGCACAGAGTCAATTCCTAGGGTTGCCATGGAGAGAGTGCGAATCAGCTGCCTGAGAATAGAGTCTAGTGCTCAGTACAAGCAACAAACGTGGGACACGATGGATATGACAAACCCCATGAGAGCCTATTTCTATTAGGGGCCAAAGAGTAGGGGCGATTTGCTTGCCATGGGAGTACATA
The DNA here is from genome assembly GCA_016920855.1 of Puya raimondii. Lineage (NCBI taxonomy): Eukaryota > Viridiplantae > Streptophyta > Magnoliopsida > Poales > Bromeliaceae > Puya > Puya raimondii. The sequence goes on from JABWPP010000050.1 coordinate 3,740,869, forward strand.
GTGGGCTCATTCGGTGGAGGTATGGGGGGGTTTTTGGAAGTGTACCGAAGCCCACAAGTCGAGTTGAGCATTCTATGCCGAGGGATGTGAGTGACGATGTCTTTCGCATTGAGTACATGCTCAGATTCGAACCATGATACGAGGATTTGAATGGCGTGAGAGCTTTGGCTATTGGAGGCGGGCCTAAGGGTGCTGAGAGCATATTTGCCAAGCAGTGAGATGTTATAGTTTTTACAAGAGTAGCGGAACGAACGAGAGCGATTGTAAACCGCAGTTAGAGAGTTCATATTAGCGCCATGAAGAGGCGAGAGGCCACGTTAGGGTGGACATGCTCAATTCGAACGGATGAGGATTGCCCCCATGACACGCGTTCTATAGGAGGGCCGAGGGATAGTTTGCCAGGCGCTGGCCAAGGAAGTGAATGGCTCACGTTCGAATCGTACACGCGGATATGGCATTCAGGGCGTGTAACGCCTAAAAGTGTCGAAGAGGATTGCCATAAAACAATGCTCAGGGATGTCGGGTCCGAAATGTGGGTAGCATTCGGTTGAAAATACGAGGAGGAGCAGTTCTATTAGCAGCGCTAAGTGTGTGCGAAGACTTGCTGCAGTGATTGTGGCGAATCATGAAACGAACGGTGTATTGTAACATGCCCCATTTGAGAGCTTTTCTTAAATTGTCTCGATAAGTTGTGTCGCAGAGAATCGGGAGCCCGCGAGCTTGCCAGGGGGCGAGTACATGATGCGTCTGCGATAGGGAACGATCGAACGAGGATTGAACCTACCCTGACGATTTCTAAGCCCATGTTTAGCGTTTCTATATGGCTCTCCAAAGAGTGCGAGCTTGGCCTACGAGTACACGCGGCTCAGATTCGAACGCATTTACGAGTGATTGAATCCACCGCATGAGAGCGTTGTTATATTCCTAAATCCCCCACCCTCCTGCCACGCGCCCAGTACATTCAATGTTATTTCTACGACACCCGAGGACTTGGTACCCCATAGGAGATCACGTTCTATTGGCGCCCTAAGAGTGCGAGCTTGCCACGAGTACATGCTTAGAAGAGTGCATTACGAATGACTAAGCTTTTAAACGAACCTGAGATTGAAACCCCATAAGCGATTCTATTAGGGCCCCACGGGAGTGCGAACTAAGCCACGAAACAATGTCAGATTCGAACGTACGAGGATGAAATACCACTCCAATGAGAGTTCACAGCCTCTCAATTTACGCCCAAAGAGTAGCCGAGCTTGCCAGCGTCATGAGTTCTTTTAATGCTCGATTGGCGATACGAACGAGGATTTGAAAACCCCATGTGAGCGTTCTATTGCGCCTAATCGAGGTGCGAGCATTGCCACGAGTATGTAAATTGCTCAGTAGATTTCGAAACTGAACGAGTGATTGAAACCGGCCATGAGAGCGTTCAATTATTGGTGCCTAAAAGAGCTGCTAAAGTTTATTGGACGCACGATGGAGTAATCATGCTCAGTTCTCGAGTGAACGTGGATAAGATGACGAGGTAATTGAAGTGTACCAAAGATGAGAGTGTTTTATTCTGGCAGTCTGCGGCCAAAAGCAGTGCGAGCTTTGTGTGTGTTTACTATCGAGTATCTCCATGACAGTTCAAAAGCC